>BMAO01036685.1:0-84101 GCA_019973975.1 Trichonephila clavata | reverse complement strand
GGGAAGCTATGCTGTTATAAACCTAAGATAACCGTCATAGTAAAACTATATATTAGCCAGCAGTAGTACCAGGTAAACTCATGGCCCATAGGAACCGTTTTTCTCAGGTTTGCCAGCAAGTTTGGTGCCCACTTCACTTGGTTTCACATACCTGGGATAGGGAAAGTATGAAATGTCAAGAAATAAACAAATTAACCATTTAATATAAACAAAAATATAGAAGTAATTACTTGTATGTTAAAATCAATGCTACAAACCTATATGAAACAATCATTTAAAATCAAAACTCAGCAACAATAATTTTCTCAAAAGTGAGAAAAGAAAGGCTAGTACATTTAAATTTAGTAAATTATGATAAAGTATCAATGTCTATATAATTTAAAAATCTAAATATTGTTTTAATTTATACATATATATAATATTTCAGTACAAGCAGGATGTAATAGTGAAAGATTTCTTATTTGATCAATATTTATGATGGTTTGATGCTCTTTTATTTTGATGGAATTGATGTGAAGTCCTTAATTAAATCGTTGGTTTGATTTTCACATCTCTGAACCCTTACAAGCATATTAAACATAAAAGTAGGGAACTGACGACACCTAATACATACAAATAAACAAATTACACTTTGGAGCCAGCCTGGGTTGTGGGATGTTGAACAGACAACACTGAAAAGAGACCGATTTGAAACCCCATCATATAACAGCTCAACCCTGCATGATCTGAGGTGGATAGATGTATCCAAGACACTTCCTTTAGGTTGGTAGGTAGGTTATTAATTAAACAGGTCCAAAGGAATGTAACTATAGAGAATCGAAAGCCATTAAAGATTAAATTACTGGGAATTATTGCTAATACTGTCATCACACAATACACACACAATACGAGTATATATAGATATATAGAAAGAGATATATATGTTAGTGGTACAAGGATGATAGTAAAAATTAATTGCTGATTGTCGGGACAATATTAAGTAGGTCTGACCATTATTAGCTCATTGTGTTTTAGAATGGTCTACATTACATGCATTTAGATAATTGATAATTGCATCTGAATACTGTTGAAGGTGAAGAGTTTGATATTTATTTAACATTATGGTAAGAACTTGTATTTCAAGGGGTAGTTTGGCTACAATAAATTGCATCGCTTTTAGAATGTCTTAAAATTTGTGATCACTGAATACATAAAACTGAACCCTGATAATCCAAGAATATTTACTCTGTTGATCTTCATGAAGAGTTTAGGCTCAAAATATGGCTGCCCGAAGAGGAAGAACCATTCTCCCAACATCTTCTGTGAAGGAAATCTTCTGTTGACAAAGATTTGTAAAATCATTGCCATACAGTTAAAAGTCTTTCCACCTCTTGTAATCTAACTGTGTCACTAAGTTCTACACCAGAAAATCGAATCTGAGGATTAATTTTCAAACCTTATATTCAGCCAGGATCTCGTCCTCCAAATTCCTAAGATGACCTCTTCAAAAGCACTGGGTATTTTGCCCTTTCTACAAAGAATAATAGAATTATACTTTCCCATAGTGAAAATAAAAGATTCAATATTTGATAGCTAAAAGAAATATCATCAAAAGGGTTTTTCGACTGTTCATGCAGGCTACCACGTCACTTTGACGTAAACTAGGGTCTTCAAATTTTCTACTTCATGGAAACCTTAACCTAGCTGCTTTCAGAACTAGAACTAAAAGTTTTCAGAAACCATTCACTACATTAAATAATGCTTCAAAATGATTGTTGATCAACACGTTATAAACCATCATAAAGGCAACTAAAATATTTGCTTAATAAAATTTAATCTAATTTTTATTATATTTCATCTAGCTAATAATTAATGATTCAAGGTTAATTTACGGCTTATATTTAGTAACTGGGATATGTTAGTATTTACACAAATTCTCGAATCCTGAATGGCCTGAGATTTAAACAACGTTAATATCTGGAGTGTCATTTTATTTTGTGAAACTGTTATGCTTTGAGAAATGATATTGAATAAACACACTGAAATTTAAAATGTTGATATGTGAGAAACTACGGTTTGCACAATCAAACCAAATTTGTCGTTCCTTTCTTTAAATTAGATTCAAACATCAACCTCGCTGATGCTCTTTCCTTATTATATAGTATTATTTTCCAAATATGAAAGGCATTTTCCATTAGTAACCATGAATTTTACTACCATTGTGCTAATTAACGATTATTATAAAATTATTCACTGAACTGATAGTAAACAATAGAATATCTCAATCAAAAATATATAAATATACTAGTACAATATATAAAGATAAAACATTTTAATATTCCTCTTATTATATAATAAAGTTTAAAAGTGTTATAAAAGTAAAGTTATTATAAATACAATTTTACAGGCCTTAATAAATAGGATGAGATTTTAGATATTTGTTCCTGAGTACAACTTATATAGAGAGGATGAACTGAATTTGCATACATATTTGTTTCTTCTCGATTTTTTTTATTGTAACTCGTGGATCCAAAGGTTTCCGTGGAATACAGTTTGAAGACCACTGACGTAAAGCAATACGATCTAAAGTGTTACGGTATTGTGAAAACTCGATCTCAATAAAGTATCACCACAATAATGACCCTAATCATGAATAAATGTGGGTTAGTAGGACATTGATGTCGAGCCTTATCGAATTGGGTGAATAAATGTCCCATAATGAATGAGATCTCTAGTAATTTAATGCTAATTAATGATGTATTATATGGAGAGACATGATAATATATCTTAAATCCCAAAAGGTTTTAAAACTTTCATTGTTTTTCTTTACTCTTATCTAATCTGCAGCATCAAAAGGAACTGAAGAGAAGGAAAGTAATTTAAGAAATAATTTAGTCTTGATTAAAATGAAGTACAAGCTTCAAAATAATGAAATATTTTTTGGCTCCTTTATAAAATAGGTTTCTAAATTATTCTATGAGATATATGAAGCTATCATCTTAACCTCTTAGCTACCAATTGAAATTTAATTAGTCGATCCTAATTGCCACCGTTTTTCCTAGAGACGTCCGTATGCGGTGTAGTGGAGAAGAGAGATGAATAAAAATAAGAAATGTTTCTCTGAAAGAAGTAAAATTGCAAACAATGGAAGGTCATTTGACAGTCCAAAGCCAATAATTATTACAGATGGCAAAGCAAAACAGAGTTTGTACTTCATAAAGACATATAAACTTCCGGGTCAGCTAACGCACAGGCTGCTAGAGACGAACAGATAAGTCAGTGTTATAAGTTAAAAGTTTTGTAATATGAAATAAGAATTTCGCAAGAAAAATAATTTGCAAACCCAAAAAGCAAATGCATCTTATACATTAATTTTAGCAAAATAAATAAATTAATGATAGTTATAATAAAAATTAGGTGCTGACATTTTTTTAAATGCCTTTTTATGTGTTAAAATCTTACAGTAACAAAATATGTAATTACAAATTCAGGAAAAACTCTGTAATACATTTTTCTTTCTTTTTTTTATTTCGAAGAAAATCATAATAAATAATATGCATCCACCATAAATAGTCAAACATCATTTTGTGTGGTTTCGGATCATACTGCTTTGGTAAGAATACCACTAAAACTGAAAAGAAAAATCTAAGATATAAAAAAAAATATTAAAAGTTAAATATTTCTTAAGAAGTACTAAAGGATTCCTTTTACATATTTATTACTTTGAGAGAAGTATCTGTTGAGGTTAATTTTCCTATTATAGTGTAATTTCAGCAGTAGGTAGGTGACAATATGATATTGTAAGGAGATTCTTGATTTTGTTGATACGAGGAGAGGCTCAGATTTGACTGTGTGCAGACTAGGATTTGGCTGTTCATGAGAAAACCTCTGGAATTGACTATTCAAAAGAAACCTTTGGATTTAGCTTTAGATGTGGAGATTTTTGATTTCACGGTTGATGAGAAATTGTTCAAGACGGAACTTGTAGGTTTAGGGAATATTGTACACACGATTTTTTTTTGTCCCAACCCTACTTAAGCTGAAGCACATGGTAAAGGTGGGGACCCGTTCTATGTTTGATTGGGTTTTGAAGGCCATATTTTCTACGCGTAGGCTTTGAGGCATTGCTGTTTTATGTAGTGGGTCTGTTTTCGTGTGTAGGTGGGAGTTGTCTGCAGTAGAGACGTTGCAGGTCACTGGTGCGGCTTGGGAAGTATGAAGACAAAATTGGTGTTGTGAATGCTTGAGTCCCAGTTAATGCTTCCTTGTCATAGAAACGAAGTGCAGAAGGAAACAGAAGTAGAATCAAGTTTCTCCTGACAACCATATCACATTTTCCATCCTTTGCACGCGGGTCTCTTATTCATTTTTCAACCATTTCATGAGATCAGCAATGTATCTTAAAATGGAGTCGGCATTTAATTTTTTAAATGTATTGCGTGAGAACATTCTCAATGCTTTTTTCCAGCACTGTGACATTCCCTTTTTTAGAAGTTTTCTGAAAAGCAGAGAAATATTCTATTGATTTCTGTTGGTTATTAAAGAATTATTCAGTCTGTAAATAATGTCCTTAAAAATGAATGAATAAAACTCAAATGTCTACAATTAATAAATATTTGAAATCTGTTATACAGCATTGTGTACAAACAAGTTTTTTTTAAAAAAATAATATTTTTAATATATAAAAGAGTTTTTACCTGTTTTATCTGAAAACTTGTCTTGTTCACATTTATTATTTTGCAAAAGAAGATCACGTTGCAGTGACAATTTTAAACTAATTGTATATAAAAACTTAGAGAAAAGTTGATACTTTAAACGTGTACTTTAAAACAACATTATTGCGCATCAAAAACTTGCTTGTTACTTAATAATTGTATATTTTCTCCTCCTAACATCAGAGTGCCTTAGTTCAAAGAGTTGAAAATGTTTTAGTCAAAAATACTATTAATAAACATGTACACTCAAGAGCCAAAACATTATGACCACCTGTCAATAACGAATTTGCCCACCTTTGGCGCGCAACATAGCCTCAACCAGCCTTGCCAGGGATGCCACAAGTCCCTGGTAGATGGCTGGAGACAGATTGTAACAGATGTTTAAGCAGCGGTCATGCAAATCCAAGATATTGCGAATTAGTGGTCTTTAAACTCTGATCTGCCATCCCATGACATCCCAATGTGCTATCGGATTAGAGATCCGGTGAGTTAGGTGGCCAGGACATTAATGGAATTCAGTATCATGTTTTTGGAACCACCTAACATAATTTAGACGGTGACAGGGCGTTGTCCTGTTGGAAATACCTGTAATCAGCTGGAAAACAGAGGCTATGTATGGGTAACTGGTCCACAACATGTTCAGATATTGTAGCATTCATGGTCTGCTCTACCATGTTCACGGTCCTAGAGACAACAAGAGAATGTCCCCTACATGAATACTGCCAATGACCGGCCTGTGTAAGGACTCCAGCACTGCAAGACTAGGGATAACTGTTCACCTGGAAAACTGGCATCCTGACACGCAATATCAGCGTGATGAATGACAAACCGTGATTCATCTGATAATTGACCCCCTCCTACTGATCCATGGATCAGTCGGAGTGTTCTCGGGACCAGTGCATGCATGGCAATGACGGCTGGTCAGCAAAGGAACGAGGCAGATGCTTGCTGTGTAGCCCTATATCCAATTTACCAGTACTGCTGAACAGTGTGCTCCTGATACTATTCTGCATTTGGCCCCTGCATTGTATTGGGCTGTCACAAAGGCCTGTCTGGGTTCTGGCTTGCGATTTCACCATGCGAGACAGTCTCCTGATGACTTTTTGATAGAGTGTGGATGTCCAACACCAGTTATCTAATAAGATTTCACTGTCATTCATCCACTTTGCATAAGTACTAACAACTGTAGATTCTGAACAACCCACGAATCATGCAGTTTCTGGAATACTTGTTCCTGCTTTACACCTGCCCTCTATCAAAGTATCTTAGATCCGCACTTTCCCATCACACACAGAAGTGCAAGTGAAAGAATGATTCTTCAGTCTCCAGTAGCAATTAAATTGTTTCACTTCCACCTGATCACGTGCCTTCCAGCCATCCAGGTGAATCTGCATTGCAAAATGTAGCATAATCTACATAATTGTCCACGTGCCCTGTCGCCTGCACCTATGTTTTGTTGACACTAGCAACTGTTGCAGCCTCCGAATGTCCGAGCCAGAAATTCTGCTGAATCGCGATTAGGCATCGTTGCGTTGTCTATATCGTAATGTCCTTAAATGTTTTAGTGGCCGGATTTGGCATTTATTAGTGTGACTTTTAAATTTTGCATTACAAGGGTAGTTGGTAATGCATTACTACTGTACCGGTCGGAGCGATCTCTGGAAGAGGCTTATAACGAATGTAGTCAATAATTATGGAATAACTTACTAAAGATTCCTATTATATATTTCATTCTGCGATTTTTAACATCATGTTAAACATGGAAAAATGTAACTTTTAACTGTGTTTATATTTTTCTATCTTTGATCCCTTCCTCTTATTTATCTTAAAATAATTATATATTGACGAAAGAGGGGCAAATGTTTAATGCTTACATTTTCTTCATCTCTGGATATTGTTGACATTCAATTATCGGTATAACATTATACATTACATACAGACCAGAAATTAAATAGTTAAAAGAAGCAAATTATTGTCTTGTTGAGAAAATAAGAAAATGAAGAAAATTAATTACATACAATATTTAAATAAAAATTCAATAGTATAGATATAAGGTGTTGCTGAATTCGGACCTTTAAAGAATGCCAGAGGGGTGCATAGTAGGTAATGAATGACAGATCACTATAGAGCATTGGGGTCACAAACCATTTTAAAACTGATTAATTAGCAAAAACAGTATGAAGGGTATGATTTAGAGTGGAATAAAAAGGCACGGTAAGTAGTAATAAACACATTCACTAGATATAAAGCTAATGTTTACAATACGAGCAATGCATCACAGCTTGACTTCAAAAATGCAATTACAAGAGATTGGCAAAGGGTCTGTTCGATGTAGCAGCAGTGTAGGCCATAGCACAGCTGACACCAACGGTCAAATTATTGTTACACGCCTTCAATCAAATACGGTGTGCTTCATCTCAGATGAAGCGAAGATATGTGCCTTGAGATCCTCTACTACAGCCACCTACGTCTCGTATAGAAGCGATCTTAAGTGGACCCAGAAGGAAAAATCTAAATAATTGATTTCCGGTGAGCATGGAGGCAAAATAACAGTTCCACTACGTCCAATACACCTCTCGTGATATGTAACATAGATATGGTTTCACACCAAAATCGAACAATTTTCTTGTACACTATCGGACGTGAACCACACGTTCTGGTGCACAGTGACCACTACTCCCTGCAGAAAGGGAAATTTATATAGTGCACTACATTTTTTCAACCGTAATATGGCGCTCCAAATCCCTTTATTCACTTAGACACTCCCTAGGGGGAGCCTGTAACCTCTACAGGGCGCGTCCCCAGGTGGCGGAGCGGGGAATGCCTGTATTGGTTTTCCAATAGGTGGTAGAAGGGAAATAAAATACCTTCCCACACCAACAGGCATGAGGTTTAGTCAGTCTTCCGTACAAGTTACTCCTCACCTAAAGGGAAGCTGTAAAAGTCCATGGCGAAGTACCCTTCGCCATGGACTTTTCCCTGGGACAGCTGTTTGGAGATCAAGACCTGCATGGTGACATTCTTATGTGGAAAGGCCAAATGGACTTGGTGTAGGCTTTCCTTCTCCAAGGGGATTTGAAAGGGGATTGATTGAGCATGAACCACACGTTTTGGTGCACAGTGACCACTACTCCCTGCAGCAAGGGAAATTTGCATCGGGCACCACGTTTTTTCAACCCTAATATGGCGCTCCAGATCCCCCTGTTCGCTTAACTGCTCTCCTCGTTCTTCTTATCGTCTACCCGACGACTACTATTATCGTGATTTTCATCAGCTAAACGTAGTTCGCGGCATCATATTCTATGTTGATTTGTCATCCCCATGCTGCCTACCATCTCCCATTGAATTTGTCGTTTGAATTCAGCAACACCATGTATATATTTTAATATAATTATTAATCATATATAAATTTTCCAAGCATTTTTCATGGAAGCATGTACCTGAATGTGAGAGAATTGTTATATAAGAATTATTTGAAAGCATTGTTTCGCTATTTCTTATGAAGTATATCAATATGTATTTAAGTAATTACTGTAATTAATAATATCACGTAGCTAATTCAATTTGATGAATCAAACATTACAAGAAACTGAAATTTAAATTAAAAAAAAGATTTATGTAGATGAATTTTTTATAAAAAATATGCGTAGTTTACTTAGAGCTTGAAAAAAATATACTTATAACTTTTATACGTGAAAATTTTCAAAAGAAACAAAACTATATAATATAGATTTTATCGATATATATAATTCCTAATTTTTTAATGTTGTATTACATAGAGAGGTTATAAATGCGTTTTATTCATTACAATATTTCTCATGAATAAATTTATAAGTTTTATTATTTAGAGAAACATTCATAACAACAGATTTAATTTTCAATGTTTACGAAATGAAATTTTACGCATAAATAACAATACATGATTAATTTTTAATATTCCGCGTCATTAAAAATTTCGTATTATAAGAATTCCCCACTTGGTTTTAATGCATTAAAAAAGGTGTATCGGTTTATTTCTGTATTTATGACGTTAAACAATGAAATATATAATGAAATTTAAATTATTTATATGGAGCACGATATTTAGGATGTATATTTTTGAAGTTACAATGCATTGTTTTAATATTCCTGGTGGGAATTACTTTGAATTGTTTTTTCATTTTATTGTTTAAATCAAATACATTTTACATTTATCCCCCCCCTCCTTTTTAAAATATACTCGAAAGAAATAAATAAGAAAGATTTCGTCTTTACTTATTTGCTTAATTTTTTTTTCTTTATCATTATTTTGTGATAGCATCTTAAAAATTATTCTGCAGGTGTGATTTTCTTGAAAAATTCAACATAAAACACTGAACATTTCCACTAAAATTGGAGTAAAAAAGGAATGCATCAGAAATATTCTTTATAAAGTCTGGATTCCTAAAAAATAGGTAACTTAAAATTTTGATACATTTTTTTTCATTATTTTTTACCATAGTGAGTTGGTTTAGAACAGTACCTATGACAGGGAGGGTAGGACAATTTAGTTTTTTGATACCACCTCTGCCTCAAGTTGAAATTAGCATCGGTAGAATAAAAGTGTCAGCAACTATTCCAAAGAGTGAACAGTAAATGGCAAGCAAGTTATTGACATCCTAGATCAAATGGAGCTGTAACTCCTCGTCAGAACTATTAGGTTTAAAGTAAACATAAATGAGAATTAGATACTTAAAAAGTTGAAATAATTGAGTTGATGTGTTGATTCTAGCGCATAACTTGCTCGAAGTTCTGTAGTTTTTACACATATGATGCCTTCTAAAACCACAGAAATGATCTATCGCTGGTTAAGTTGCAGTTTGCTCTTCCTGTGAATGTTCAAGCGGCTGGTAAAGAGGCCCCTTGAAAAGTATTATTTATTGATTTAGTTTTCTAAAGCATATGTGTATGGGCCCATGATTAGCAGTTTAAATGTATCCCAAAACAGTAAACAGCTGTTGCCATCAAAGTGATAACCCGGAATTTAAACTGCTGATTTCTAACTAGACAAGTTGAATGTATCTATTCTAAATTATTTTCTTTGTTAGTTACTTTAAAGTCAAAGGAACTCTCAGTCCTCAAAAATCCCAATTAGGAATATAAAATTTGAGCGAGTATGCTCGTTAAGGACCTTCGAAATCTCAATTGCCGATTGCAAACGACGCCAACGGAAATGCACCAAATGATACTGAATGCAACATTAATTGGAAAAAGCAACAAAACACGGTATTTGAAGTGCATTTTATGCATAAAAAACAGCTTTTTAAACTAAAAGATGTTTGAAATAAAAGGATCACTAACAATAAGGATAATCATGAATGAATCAAAGAACTGCTAAATATAGTTTTACTGTGAATCGTACAAATGTACAACATAAAAATAGCATTCTAGAAATTACATTATGTATTAAAGTCTTCCTACGTATATCATCATCCTATCAAATCTTCAGTAAGCATCAGCTAACTTAAATAGCATCATTATCAGCATTTCACCTGAATTCCAGAAAACATTAGCTTCCTTTCAGAAATTTGAAGGATCACCTATTTTACTTTCACTTTGGAGTGAAAAGAAGCATAATTATTTTTAAATCTATGTTTATATGTTTGACTGAAAATTCTGCAAAAACCATAGGTTCAATTTTTCATGCTAAAAAAAGGTTTATCTAGTGGAATTCGAGGCATAATGTAAATTCTCTCCAGTGAAATGAAGCACATTTCGTTGCATTTTTCAAAGATCAAATTTATCAAAGGGGATTTTAAATTTTCTTCCGAAGATTAGCTTGAAGTTCATGTAACAAATTGATAAATATAAACCTTTCTTTTTTTTTTTCGTTTACATGGCAAATATTACATCACAATTTTTTTGAAAATTTTTGAAAGAGTAGGAGCTTTTTATTAAAATCCTTGTTTAGTTTCGGAAATTAGTTATTACAACATCTAAATTTTGTTATCGAATGATATTAGAGTATTATGTATTCACTTTTCATGCAAAAAGTTCCTTTACAAATATATTTGTGATACTTTTTTATTATTTACCATCTCTCTTACTCTTTATATAAACTAGATAGCTGAGATTATTCTCTTGTGTGATCATGTAGCTTTTGTTAATAGTAGAAGATTATAAATTAGGGAGTTTAAGAGTCAACGGAATTTTAAAAACAAACGTAAGAGTTTTCTCTCTTTTTTTAAAACTAATATGTTTCTCATTAAACTTATAACAATAAGCGGATTACTTATAAATGTATATTGAAGTCATTATTCAAATAAAGAAGGATTGGTTGTGTCTTATTTGTTATAACTTATTTTCTTTATGTATAATCCATGGAATAAATTTTAAAAGCTGTTTAAATGTTCAAGAGCTAACATAAAATTATTACACACACAAAGATTCTCTAAAATATTTGAAAATTTAAGTAAATAATTAAATAGGTATAAAAGCACAAATTCTGAACAATTTAATCTCAGTTTATCACACACTTAAGTCGATTAGGCTTAAAAATTATCTTTCCTACATAACTTGATTTACGCATTTATATTACCGATACTTAGCGCCTAGTTTGCTAAAAGTAACATTGAAAGATTTTGAGAAATTCGTAGTTCATTAGAGATTAGCAAGATAATAACAACTGATAATGGCTTTTCAAAATTATATTTAGAGTTTGTATGAATAACTTAATTTATCATTATTTTATTCTTTAAAATCTATTATTTCAAGTTTCAGGTTTAAAATTTTTTAACCATTTTTACTCACATTAAAAACATGTCCAATGCCTTTAAAATCTTCATCTAAATTTACTCTCTCTCTAATTATTTTAACAATAATTATTCCAATAAATACCGAGTAATTTTTACCTGATTTTATCATGTGATATTTACAATGAGATTAGAAAATATAATTTTGAAATCGAATAAATACATTTTTTATCTGTGAGATTTAAAAGTCTTTTTAACAAAGTCTAATTTTCACATGCTAAGCAGATTATTTACATTACAATATTAATTAAACTTTATTTTCGACTTTAGGCTTTGGCTGCTGTTATATTATTTTGGTATCAGTATGATAGCAGAGTAGTTGTAATAAAAGCTTTTTCATTTGTAATTCATGTTTTTTAAATTTAGGATTGAGTTTATTTGGGCGAAATATATCTTATACTATAGATTATATGATTTTTGCCTTTCACGTTAAACTCTCAGTAGAACTTTAAATCTGTAAAATTTTGGCCTGCTTTAAAAAAGTGAAAATTTCTGTATGCCAATATTTGCCTAACTCTAGGCAAATATAGGGTTCCAAAACCTCATCCCTATACCTCTCACCAGTCACATAGCCTCTTTCAAACAATGTAGACGTGTACGGCCTTCCAACATGATGCCTGCCCAGACCATTAAACCTCCTGCGCTATAATTGTCAATTTGGCGGACATTCGAGGGTAGGTAGCGGGCTCCTGGTTCTCTCCATATGAACGTACGGCGAGAGTAAGTGTTTAGGCTGAAACGGGACTCATCGGTGAACAAAAAGGCCACCCATTCATCCATACTCCAATCTCTTTACTGTCTATGCTAAATGAGCTATCCTATTCGTAGACGTGAGAGGGACGCAAACAGCAGATCTTCTGACAAACAACTTTTTCTCATGAAGTCTTTTTTAAAGTCACACTTGATACACAGGTTCCTGTGGCTGCATGCAAGTAACGAGAGAGCTGAGAATCTGTAGCTTCTCTGTTACACTTCGGTATAATCGAAAGATGGCGATTTTCTCTGGTCATCGTGGCTCTTGAACGACTTTGCCCAGGCATTCTATCGAAGGATTCAGTATCCTGGAACTGTTTCCATAAGTTACAAAAAACGCTGAGCATTGAACTATCTACAAATCTGGACTTGACACTGGTATGCCTCTAACCTCACCACAATTCACCACCTCATTTCATCACCTAAACTTTGGTAGTGACTACATTTACTGTTAAAATTTGAATTGAATCGATTGCTTGAAAGTAACACCAAGAAATTCGCCTTGGTGTGCTGGTGAACGAAATACGTCTTAACTTACTCGCGCTTATAAAGCCTGTTTTTCTGTTGGCTTAGCCTATACACACGTGTATGCCTATTTATTTGAAGTACAAAATTTGCATTTTTATCTAGAAGAGGTGGTTTTACATTCAGTTCATTTCTTTTTATGCTATTCGATGAAATATGCAAATTCTCTTAATTTATTTCATTAGTGTATTAAGCTTAAAATGCTTAAAACCTGTTTGAATTCATATCACCTAGAGATATTCAAGAGTATTTAAGGATCATTCTTGTATTACCAAGATTCTATATCAAATGTCGAAGATAAACATCTTAAAAAGGGTTTTTTAACCTTGTGCCAGTGGTGTTCTGCAGACCCTAAACAATTTTCACGCACTCGATACAAAATGTTAAAATAACTGGAAGATCATAGGCTACACAAACCACAGAGTTTCGTCATCCTACTTACATCGTACTTCTTCCCTTTACGGTCTCTTTTTGAGCAGAAAATAATACACTGTTGTGTAGGATTAGTTTTCTTCTATTATATGTTGGGAATACAGTCAACAAAGTGTCTTCCAGAGAAGCGTTAAGAAGGAGTGCTCTGCAGGAGGACGTTTTCTTAACTTTTTTTTGCAGAAAATTCCATCGAGTGGTACTTTTTAATTACTTAACAATAATTCGCGAAAGACCTCTTGCACAGTGTAAATTTGTAAAATGCTCGAGCTACAATCGGGATGAGTCAGGATGGTACGTTTCGCCTACTCGAAGCCAGCTCAGAAAAAGTCGAGAAGGGGTTAAACTACACTTAAGGCGATATGGTACCCTAAAAATCATTAAACTGTCGAAAATTTTTTATTGGCTTATTTGATACCCCGAATCTTTATAAATATGCCTGCAAAATTTCAAAGCTTTACCTGGATTTTTCATTAAGTAATGGAGCAATGATTGATGCTAAACAGCAACTACCATGCCTACATTTCAGATTATCTGCTAGAAAAAAGCCTGATAAAAATGAATTAATTATATATTTTTATAATGCGCATCAATGAGATTGACATTATATATGCAGTAATAAATCATTTTAAGAAAGAATTGTGCAATTCAGGCAAAAATTCTAGTTTGTGAATTATTTACTGAAGATCAAATGGATTTGGTTATGATTTAAAAGTTGTGCGTGCTTTTTATGATATTATTATGAATGAAATTGAAACTTCAAATTGGATCCTCCCAAAGCACAAATACTAAATCTCATTTTCATAACTCAGATAATTAAAAATCTAATTCGCAAGAATAGAAAAACTCTCCCATTTTTATACATTTGTTTTTGGTGATATATATATATATATCCCATGTGTGCGAGATTCAACACTATTATTATTAAAATATTTTAAGATATTTATTTAAACAAATGCACTTATACAGTTCTTTGATTTTGATGTATTTTACCTATAAATTATTATTTGATTTTGCTTTTATTCGTGTGTAATATTTAATATGCGAAGGCTTTTAAAATCATGGAAATAAAAAATAAAGGCATACACATCTTTTGTACATGTTGTGCATTAGCTCTGAACACGGAATTAACTCTAAAGTGTGTGTATTTATTTTTTAAAATAATTATTAAGATAAAGTTTTATGAAATATTGATCTTTCATTCCTTTTTTTCTATATATTCATTATGGCAGTATACTGTTTAATTGTTCTACATTTGTGCAATTTCTTATGGTAAGTAGTTTTAAATAAACTAATTAACATTTCATAAAAGTTTCAGATTATTCGATGAATATTATATCATGCTATTCATGGAATGAAATCTTCAAACTCATATTTCTCCACGTTGAATTTTTGTACATATACTGTTATTCAAAACCCTAAAAAAAAAATTTTTTTTCGATAATTGAAGTATCGGTTTGAAATTTTTTATACATGTTCTGAAATGTATGTTTTGTAAAACTGTGCATGGAATTAGCTCTAACATGTTTAGTACTTTTTCTAAAAAATTTCAAAATCAAAATTAATGTTTTTTTGGGAATTTTTTGGAACTTTAACTATAAAAAAACTAATAAAAAATTAAAGAGCAGCAGCAGAAAAAAAACCGATGCACAATTTTATGTAGTATATTATAAGGTACTTGAAAAAATATTTTTGAAAGAAAAGAGATACATTTAAAAAAGCCTTAGGGATTTAAAAAATGCTTAAAAAATGCTAAAAAAAATTAAATTTTACAAACATTTTGTAAGAAATTAAAAATTTTTTGCATGGAATTTTTATTAAATACCAACCTTTATGAAATACAATTAAAACCAAATATCAAAGATTAAAAATAAAAAAAAAATGTGAAGATGGTACCATATCGCCTTAAAAAGCTACGTTTTAGTCTTCAAATATCCCTTGCTTATAAATTCTCTTAACCAACCGTTTTATATTCAAAAAGAAACATAATTTCTTTTTTTTCAGGTAAAAAGAATGTCGTATTTCAATTTTCCTCTCCCACTTCCTCACTGTTTAAAAATTTATAGCAATGCAGGTTTTCAAAATTAATATGATGTGTAATATCATAAATGTATCAATAAATGAAGAACATATAATCTAAATTTTAAATAGTCTTATACTTGTCGGGATGGAAATCACAAATTTTAGGATGGAAAAATGTTAAGATTTATCATAAAATTACTATTACATCCTATATATTCATTATATCGAAAATGACAGGGTAAGTGTTGTATCGCTGAAAATTCATTCCCTAAAAGGCAAAACTCAATTCTTCCCACTAGTCTAGACGCTATTTAATTTTAAATGGGAATAATAATTTAAAATACAAAAATATGTACCGAATATAAATTAATTCTTAAGAATATATATATATATATATTAAGCTTAAAGGGAAGTCAAATTGCTTTGCTGTAAATATTCTAGGTTAAGAAAAATTTTCACATACATGGTATATAAAAATTGCTATGAGCTGTTTTATTATTTGCTTATGCTATTTAATGTACATATTAAATCTCAAGATGATTTTAAACATTAACTCTTCACTAAGGATCTGTTTAGTAGATTTTATGTAAAGAAATGCTTTCCTTGCCCAGTAATGTAACTAGACAAAGTTGACTGCTTTTAAAGGGAATTGAATATTGTGGAATCCCGCTAGAAATTCGGAAGTACACTTCAAAGAAGAAGATTAGAGGAAAGGACCTTTTCACTTACCGCTCACTAACACAACAAATTATTATATTATCATATGAAAAGATATTACATTAATAGATTGCTATCATGAGCAGTAGAAGTGTCATCATGCATTTTCATAAAATTAATTAGGGTAAAGATAGAATGGCTAAGCTGTTTGATTGTGAACTGAAGTCAATTCAATACGTTTCAATTATTGATAATGAACTGAGATTATATTCAATGTATTTCTGTTTTCTTGTTGTTATTTAAGTCTATAAATATATTTAAGGTACTTATACATATTATTGTAACCACTCCAACTTTCAAGATAACTCGCCAAATTGGAAACCTTAAATTTATACATGACACAGGCGCTGAATTCGCAACTAAGTCCTACGATTCATATTTCGCCACTTGCCGCTATTCTAAGCCTAAGCTATCATTCATATGGCAAGAACGAATACTAAAACGCGAATCAGGAATTTACCGAACCCTTAAACAATAAAATTGATATACATTCATGGACAAAAAAAAATTAGTGCACCAAGAAATAATTGCGGGAATGTAACGAACCTTACCATGAAGGTACCTGTCGGGGATATATGAAAATGAATGAAATACAGCGTGATAGCGCATTACATATAGCCGGTAGAAGGCGTTTAACGTCGTTCACTTTGGAATATAAAACAGGTAACCAAAGCTTGTTTGAGTGTGCTGGATCGCTTACAAAGGAGGAGCTGACGTAGGCATGCCATTTCGTCGTTTTCGAAGACAATATGAGCAGCTGTCTCAGTTTGAGAGGAAGAGAATAATCGGCATGATGGAAGCTGGGTGGTCAGCTAGGCGAATAGGTCGTCAATTAAGCCGCTCTGATTGTGTTGTGAGGAGGTATTGGGACCAGTGGATCCCAGAGATTTCATTTACACGATGACCGGGCTCAGGACTCCCTCGACAGACCAGCCGTCGAGAAGACCGCCACATCGTAAGAAATGCACGCGCACAGCCAACTGCTTCATCGGCTGCCATCCATGCACAGGTAGCACCTTCATTAGGGGCCCCTGTGTCTTCTCGAACCATACGAAGACGCCTGGTTGAAGGACATTTGGGATCGCGGCATCCATTACGTGTGCTGCTCTTGATGCCCACCCATCGACGCTTCCGTTTGGAGTGGTGCTGTGCACGAGGTAACTGGACTGCAGTGGAATGGAACCAGATCATCTTTAGCGACGAATCCAGATTCAATCTCAGCAGAGATGACAATCGTGTTCTTGAGTGGAGATTCCGTGGTGAATGTCTCAATCCTACCTTTGCCTTACGGCGACACGCCGTGCCCACAGCTGGTGTGATTTTATGGGGTGCCATTGCCTACAATACACGGTCAACTCTAGTATTGATCCGCGGCACCATGACAGCCAAGCGGTATATCAATGAGATCCTGCAACTCCCTGTGTTGCCACTCATGCAATGGCTCCCAGGAGCCCATTTTCAACAAGACAATGCCCTGTCTCACACGGCAAGGGTGTCACAAATCTGTCTCCACACTGTTACTACCCTTCCTTGGCCTTCCTGATCCCCAGATTTCTCTCCAATCGAGCATATCTGAGATCATTTGGGACGGCGAATTGGGCATTTCACGAGTTTGAATGAACTAGAGGCAAGGTTACAGCAAATATGGAACGAAATGTCTCAAGACATCATACAGAACTTGTATGACTCAATGCCCGATCGTATAGCATCGTGCATTCACGCAAGAGGAGGTTCAACTGGATATTAAATCCTCCGCTCTTTTGCCTTTTTATCTGAAATAAATGATTATTTTTCTTTGATTTTTTAATTATTTTCTTATAACAAAGTAGTCATTACGTATGTAAAATTTCGTTTCATTTTGACGACTCCTTCTTGATGAGCCAATTTTTTTTGTCCATGAGTGTATTATTGTTAATATTATTATTATATAATATAATTTAATATTAATATTAATAAAAAATAAATAATAAAAATTAACTATTCTTTTTCTTTTATTGATTCTTAATTGTTAATTAATTCCATTTTTTTCACTTAGTATTTTTGGACTACGCGCTCCATATTCTCCTCAGCGTATTCTATTTTCAGAATTCGTGCGGTTTTATTTAATGTTGCCAATATTGTTGCGATAGTATGTAAATACCATATTTTGCTGTCACGGGATTCCATTTTCATTTATTTTATCTGTTCACTCAAATAGAGCCACATTCAAATATCTGGCAACAGTTTTTTCTGCCTTCATCTGATTTACATTCTAGTATCTGGAAATAGCTTTTTTTCTGTTCATTCGCTAGATATGTTATTCGTATCTCGAATGAAGATAGATAGATTGAAATTCAATTCTTGTGTTTTGGAAACTTGATACCTCGTAAGACGTTCTGTTCGATATGATTTTTTCATGATTTAACTGCAGTAACTGTAAATATACATCAGCTTGTTGTTTTTCTTAGTAGTATTTTATGAAATATTCAGATCAATAACTTAAAATGTTGATATTTGTCTTCGAAATCTTTTGTTCTCAGATTCTCCTCTTAAAACCATTAAATTAAAGTTACATCTCAATTTCGTACATCTAGTATATTAATTGAATTAAGGCTAAAACTTTACCACATAAACCCTTTCTGAAAGCTGTTAATTATTTAAAGTGTTTGTGCGCATGCGTACGTGCTTGATTTACTCAAGAAAATTAATTCACATTTTATTTGGCAGAGATTTGGAAGTACGGATTTAAAAATTATTCATCGTGATATATATTTCAATGAACTACAAAAGTGAAATTTTAAGAAAAAACACTAGCATCTTATTTGGAAAATAACCGAAATAGCTGAAAAATTTTAAGTTAATTAAAAAAACTAAAACAAAAATTGATTTTATATACTATCACTTTTTTTTATTTTATGTGTTACTATTTAACCCTGCTTTTCTATTCGTATTTACTACACGCACGTAGCTTTCGGGTCTATATGACCCGATTGAGAAAACTAACCTTTCAAGCCGTAAATGGCAGGTACTATTTAACAAATGGGTGAAACAATGGTAATTTAAGTTTAAAAATAGGTCTAATAAAAATATAAAGCATCTACATAAAAATAACATAAAAATATTTGAAATTAAAACATTTTAATTTTCAATTTAAACAGTAATATCTTGCATGAGTTTTGTAAATGCGATTTTTGGTCTTGTAGCAAAACATATCAGTTTTGTTGTCTTTGCTATATGGCAAAGCTTGCAACTTGAAGTATTCTCAGTATTTTTTACCTTTTTCTCTCTATTCGTTTTACTTTTTGCATTGTGTTTTCACTTCTTGGTAGGTTTGGCCTTGCTTCAATGTATGAAAAAATGTGTGTGATTTTCCCAGTTCTTCCAAAAATTGTCCTCAATTTGTCAATTTGTTTTCGTTTCAATTACTATGTATTGAAGTCCATAGAAAAATGCATTGTATTTTGATCCTATATTTATAGGTTTACTTGGTATATACTGTTTGGAAAGACATCAACCACTAAATACTACTAATTGTTCATCTACAATAATATTTTCATTCGGATTATATAATTTTAATAGAATTCCTATCCACTTTTTTCAGATATCTCGCACTGCAACAAATTAAACCAATTTTCTTTTTTCTTGAAGAGGGGATTTATTGCCCAAACGAATTACTCTCAGCATGGTGCAAAATGCTTCGAGGCCATTTTTGTACTGTCACACGAAATGTATTTCTGCCAATTTTTTTAAATTCCATAAGCTTTTTGTTAATTTTCCATATAATTTATAAACACCAGCTAATAATAATAATCTAATATAAGATTGAAAAGTTTTACTTTTGATACTTTTCCATAAACTTTTTCTCCTTCAACATTAGCCATTTTTAAGATTTTATTTTCAATTGTAGAGTTGAATACCACAACAAAACTCTTTTTACGTCTGTTATCCTTATTTTTGCTTATCTTGTGACCCTTGGAGTAGTTTTTATGAGTGAGAAGCATGTGGCAGAGGATTCAGCTTCCGCTTTAATTAACAATTCTTGGACTGGATACTCTCTTTTTACGAGTAGTTCATTTGTTGATTATTGGTATCAAAATCACGTTGTCAGAACTTCCACTCTCAATTTCATCATTTGTATGATTTTCATACTCGGATACTTCTTCTTCGCTGTCATAAGCTTCTATTAGTTTAGCTATATCAGCATGACTCAAATTTATGCGACTTGCCATTTTTTCTCTCCCGTTAGGTGGTACAACATCTTTACTTTATATCAGAAAGTGAAATACAACAGAAAAAATATTACAACAAAATCATGTAGGTTTGTCCCCTGCTAATTTTATCAATTTTTTGACTTTGCATGTGCTCTCTTATCATATGAGCAAGCGCATGCATCAATGAAACAAGTTTTGAAAACAGATCAATTAAACAAACTATTGTTATTCTTTTCTTATTGTTACGTAGATCGGGATTTGAGGATTTTATGCAAAAACAGTCGTAAGCAACAAGACAGTTCTTTGCGAGCGATGTGTATTTATTGGCGTGAATCAATCCTTACAAATACAGGATTCAACAGCAAAGTTCACAGAATAAATAACAGAAGGATTTCACATCTTCAACAGCACTCAGACACAATAAACAGTGTCTAAAATACACGTTTGTAAATGATTATTCACAAGCACAGCCGAGCTGACTAAGTTCAAGGCAAGTCTACTAATCGCTAATCAAAACAATGCTTACTACTCGCTGGTTGAAATCAGACTGACCGTTGCGGCGAGTCTCTCTCTATTTATAGCAGAGGTCGAAATTTCTGGAAAGATGCGCTCGCGCCACAGATCGTGAAATTAGTGGATTTTTCTACTAATTTCTAGAAGAATCCAGAGGGTCCCGAACTCGCGAACATGGTCGCCAATGTCACCAAATTGGTCGCCAAAGTCTCCAAAAATGATGCCAACTTGGCTCTATCGCCACTATTTCGCCAAGTTCCCATTGAATTGCCATTATAACGTAAAGGACGGCTTGCTTGTGAATATTACAATCTTAACATAAAATGAATATAGAGTAATATAAAGGCATTGCACATCCAAATCCAAATTATTTACATTATTTTATACAAAATTTGTAACATTATTATTTTTTTCAAACAAAGAAAACATTTATGAGAAATATAAATGATTTTTTTGCATTGAGTCATATTGACCCGAACGATACATTAAGCATAAATTGAAAAATATTCCTTGGCAGTACACATAAACATAAATCTCTGTAGGAGTATATGTTTGTACTGTTTATCTACGATACCAAGAAGTTTCATTAAAGTATCTCTATTCTACATTTTTTTAAGAACGTATAAATTTTTTTAGGTAGAACAGAACAGCAGGGTTAATCACCAGGAAGCTTTTTCGTGCTGCATTAGATCCATTTAATGGTTGGTGTTAACCGTTTCAAATAACACGACACCCCATTTTATTTTCGGTGTCTTAATTCCTTGAGATTTAACGAACTACTACACTCTGCTAGAAAGTAATGCAGTATTTTTGACTCTTAGAAACACGACAATTTCATTAGCTCTTTTTTATACCTGTGATACCACATAGCTATTATTAGATAAGAAAAAGAAGCGCTTTGCGTTCGAGATAATGTACCTTTTTATAGAACTGTTATTTTTACCCCCCTCCCCCCAAAATTGTCTAAAGAAGGATTTTATGCATTGAGTTTGATGTATGTTTTAATGAATCTTGAATGTCTGTCTGATGTATGTTTATATGATTTCTCATATAAGTTGTCTTTTTAATGTATTTTTCAGTTTAATAATCACAATTTTAATTCAATTTCTTTTTTTATTCGCTGACCTACATAACTCTGTATAATGGTTGTTTTTATAGTAGAATTTTTGGTTAGGAATTTTAATACCGGGATATTTGCCCGATAAAGCAAACATCTGTATGAAGTGAATAACAAAACAGAAAAGTGTATTTCTCTGTGTAATATACCCTGACAAGTTAATAAAGTTTATAATAGATACATTCATATCTTTTATTTATTCTGCAATTTACTTACTTAAAAGGCTTTCAGATTTAATGTCTGTGGATTTTATTTTTATTTCAAAAATTACACTATATACATTCCGGAAAAAGCAAAAGTAATTCATTTTCTTCTTTTCTATATAAAAACATAAATGTTATAGTAGCTAACAAGTAATTCTTTTTTTTATTTACACAAAAGCATTCTTAGTTTCATATATTGTATTTATATTTAATGTTTCTGAAATTCTTTTAACTAATAATTTTTCCCCCAAAAAATAAAGTAAATTGAAAATAAACAATATAAGAAGAGATTAAAGGAAAAATAAAAGTTTAGTAAAACATGAAGAATCCTTTTCTTTCTACTTTCAATGAAAGTAACAGTTTAAGTCGAAACTCACTTTAAATAAGCCTTGCTTTAAGCTTTTTCTTTCTGGTAGAATCTCGAAGTAAGTTCAAAAGTTTAACTTGATTAATAATAATACATCTTTTTCTTTAATTTTTCGCAATTTTTAGATTTTCCTCGGAATGAATTTTAAATAAAAAGTCAATATTATGTTTTGATTTCTTAGATGATTACTAACATACATACTGGTTTTCATCAGTATTCTGGATATCAAAATCACATTAGAGTATGAGAACTCGCCAAAAAATATTTGAGTAGTTAAAAACCACATAAAAGACTTGCAATCCTGTTTTACGTATTCTTAAAAAAAATCTTTAAATTTGACATAAAAATACTTTTTAATACAAAATAATATTTTAAAATCAACTAGATCCATCACTATATTTTTCAGAATATTGAAAAATAATCAACCTGTTCATCATCAAATGATACATTTTCAACAAGTATAATAATTCAAATACTTTTCCTTGGATGGAACTTTAGGGAGAAAACTAACTACGGTATGATAACATTTTACTGTTTTTTTGGTGGAAGCATGTTTTTGTCTAAATATTTTCCTTTGTTAAAAAGGTATGGTGCCATGTGTTTTGAAAACGGAGAAGACCTCTCTTAGTTCTGAGGACGTCCTTTCAATGAATAATCCCAGTAGAAAATGGTTCATCTTCCATCAGCAGTTTTCAACTCCAAAAAATGACACGGAATCTCATAGAAGATTGAACAGAAAGCAGATTTCCTATGGTTCTAGTCCAATGTAAAGTCCAAATATCTGTTTTGGCTTCAGAAACACGCTCATATGCGTGATCAAGATTTTTGCACAAGGTAATGTGCACATTAATGGCATAGTATCGCAAAACCTGTAGAATTTATATTAATTTCCCCAATTCCCTTACGTTCTACATCCTCTTTTAGTTTGTCTTCGTCAACATCTTAAAAACTGTTTGTTTTTTATTCTGTCATTTACATTGACTTCTAGTCCATAGCCCAGCACATGAATTTGAGTTGTGATAATTTTAAAGCAGATAAATCAAACTCCTAACATGCAAGCAAGCCTTGAATTGGTGAGTAAAATGAAGAAATGATTCTTTGCAAACTTCTTTTGTGAAGATTTATAATATGTTGGCATGATTCTATAACTGAAGATGTAAATCGAATAAAAGTTTCCTAGAATAAAGAATCATTTGGAGATTATTGAATAAAAAATTTAAAGCCAACCGTTTTAGGAAGAGTGCCACTTTCAGATAAAAAGTAATTCAGCGTGCCACTTCCAACCTTTAGAACAAATCAAAATGTGAAATATATTATGGGATTTTTACGCAAAGAGCAAATTTTTAAAGCACAAATCTAAGTAGTGGAAATTTAAAATATCATATAAATGCGACGAAAGCACAAATTAGAATTGTATTGTTAATCAGTTCAGTTAATTTTGAACGAAATTTTGATTTTGATATGTTCATAATAGAAACCATTTGTTCACAAACGTACGTTGATTTAAATCTAGATCAATATCCGACAGAGCCAAATCATGTAAATTTGAAAAAATTGCTTGTTAGTAAAAATTTTCAAAATTCAATAGAATTCCTTACATTTGCTTTTCAGTGTAGTATGGTGCTGTATACAATAATTTCGATTTTGATTTCAGGTGGAAAACAATTAACATTTTGCAGAGAAATTGAAAAAGATCAGCATTTTTTTTTATTTTGAAAATCATTAAACCTAGCTCTGAAATAATCGTGCAAAACAGACTATTAAATTTTTTAATTTATCACAGCTCGGTGCATTGTTAACTTTGGTAGATAGTTTTTGCGTTAGTGTAAAACCTCCTCCAAAATAAAGACAAAAAAAGTTTGTCACACAAAAGAAACCATTTGACCAGTAATATAGAAAAATATAACATTTTCTCTGTAATCTTTAAATTATTTTAATGCCTCTTATATTGATAAGAAAAGCTAAATTACATAACCTGTCTTCATTCTAAAATAGTAAATCCTCATTGGGCTATCCAGTGTTTTCTCTCTCTCTCTTCCAGATATTTTAAAATATACACTCCCTCAAATTCCAAAATCTCGCGAGTCAAAAAATGCTCTGGAAAGCCAACTAGCACAACAATACAGGAAATTCTCCACACGATAAATTCCTACTGAATCTCAATTAAATTTATTTAAAATAACTTTTCAATTTTTACCTGAGACAAGCGCATTTCAGTAAAATTGCTAGAAAAAATTTATTTTTTTATCATTACCTTTTCAAATTCTTAAAATTTTTTATTAAGTCTTCACGTGCCACTGTTACAAATCCGCCATGCCCCAATGTGGCACGCGTGCCGCTGGTTGGCCACCCCTGATTTAAAGGATGTGCTAATTGTACAAGGATGTAAAAAACTAACTGAATCTCTATCAAATGAGTGAGAAAGTGTGTACAAATTTATTCATGCCAAATAATTGTCTGACGTATAGCATTCTACTCACTTTTCAATTTTCTATAGGGGAAAAGATGCTCAAGTAATTAAATGCACACTATACAAACATAATACTAGCTAAAAGAGAAATGGTTTGGGATTGATGCTACACTGACAGCAAAAACATAAAAGTATGAAAAAACATTATTTCAAAACCCATTATTTCATCGCATTTTAATAGTAGATGCCTGGTGAATCTCAACCGGATATAAAATTTTTTACTTTTTTCACGTGTACCAAGACAGCTTAAGAAAATTAAGTAAAATTATGCTAATTTCCTTAATTGTAATAATATTATATGCCACTAGATTTCTAGTAATATAATTTTTTAATTCATTAATTATTGATTCTATCAACTAATTTATGGATTGTTTATTACAGTAACTTAACTTCTTAGATATCATAAAATAAATAAACAACATTATGTTAAAAAGTAATTAAATGTTCAGAAATGTCACTGTGTGTATCGTTCCAAGAAAGATCTTATTTTCACTTTCACAAGTGTCTGATAGGTAATGTGCAGATTATCTAAGTAGTTTCCAGATTATCTGGATAATTTGAGAAATGAAAAAAAATTTCCGCACCGTAAAGGATCACCCTACTTAATTTGTATATTATCCAGATTAATTTGTAGAAAAATTTATTTCTGCACTTAAGTGGTTATTTAAATAAATGCTGATTTGGTTTATAATTACTTCATTCGCTTTAACGGCTGCAACATCTTAAACAGCAATAAATCATTGCTATATATATGATCTCAAATGAACACAAGATTTCCATAATTCCAATCTAAAGGAAGAAAACTATAAGTTCATAAAGTATCAGAAAATAAATATTTTACTAATGTCTTTAATGAAATGCAATGAAAAATAAGCAAAAGTTTTAAAGTCAAAATGGTACAACGGTTTTCTTTTAGTGTTACATTAAAAAATGTCAGATTGTGCTTTTTGAGAAATGAAGTTCACTAATAAAAGGGAACGGATGTCAAAATGGAATATTATTTCATTACGTATTTTGCACTTTTAGAACAATTAAATCTTTACAATCAATCTGCTAAAAATCGATTAATTTGCTAGGTAGAAAAATCCTACGTTATCAATGTTGTTTGAACTACATCCCAAAGAACACATAATATTAAAATGATTACACATTGAATTGCTTAACAGTATACATGCTACCATTAAAGTGTGTAATCCGTTATTTGATAGAACAAGTAGGTACTTCATAAAATAATAGACAAGTCAGTTGAGTACAGAAAATTATTTAATTCTGCGATTTAACTAGGTATTCTAAAGAGATAATGATTACTTGATCGTTAAAGTATGAAATACGTCACTTGAAAGCTCTTTGAACTAGTTCTAGCTGCTTTTAGTCATTTTTGAACCCCAATTCAAAGTGTCATCACTCTAATCTTTGCTCTAATAAATAATGAAAAGTAAAATAAATGTGTATCATAACGTTTAAATTAATATTCTATTGCAATTTTGTTTGAAAAAGCTTACACAATGTTTTTATGAAGCAACAGTTTTTCTTCTCAGCACGTAGTTTTTTATAATATTTAAATATAACTATTTCTGCAAAATATGTTCTTTTTTTCCTTTAATGTTAGCAATATGAGCAATAATAAGCTATTTATCTGCTTCTCCTTATTATTTATTAATTAATCATCCATAATAGAGATAAAAAGTATTTTTCAAGCGATTTTAGCTATTTATAATCAATTAATTTATAAAAATAGTTTTGAAATTTTTTTCACTTTTTAATGGTCTATCATTAGTTATTTCATAGAATAACTAGGTAAAGTATGAAATTTTTCATCTGTTACATACTTTAACTAACTTGTCTAGTTATTTCATGAAATACCTAGTTATTCTATGAAATTATTGACATTCTAATTTTGATTTAAAATCCCAAGTCACATAAATACCATTACTTGTTCGATTTCATAATTTGATATGGCCTTTAAACAGAGAACTACTTCTTAAAGTTATGATTGATATATCTTATTTTTTAAAAATTTTATTAATTTATTATAAGATTGTATAGCTATTACACGTGCGCATTTTCATGACAAAACATCCTTGATAATCGGAAATATAATTTTGTATAAATAGGATTTATTTTACTTTATTATACTATTTTAAAACTTAATTTTACGTTAAATAGAATTAGGACTGGAAGGTAGAAAAGTATTGTAAACAACATAGAATCGTTTCGTCAGAAATGAGTTCAATTATGTTTTTTCTTTGCGATTGTTGAGTCAAAAAACATAATAAATTTTGAAGCAATTGAACCTTATTATTTAACGCGAGTTGTAGACAGATTCAATGAATTTTAAACGTTTAAATAAGAACTAATTTATACTTTATCCATATTACATTATTATTTCTAATATTACTTTAAAGAAAGCATTAAAACTACACTTTTTTCAATCACTTTTTTGTTTATTCATAAGCTTATGAGTCTCACTAGTTACTAAAAGATATTACATGCATACAAAAAACGTAATAAAATTATCCCTATGTAAAGTTATACACACGATGCAAAATTTATTTTAACGTTGAATTCCCAGAGTGGATAAAATATAAGGTAATTTTATTATCACTTTGTTCTAGGGTTTATAACAGTATGTAAGTTATTCTAATTTAATTACAGCTTTTCAAGTTTATAATTTCGCTTAAAAGTGAGCTATGTTCCATATTATTTAAAAAAAAATATGAAAGATATTGAGAATAAGTGACGCAGAATGAATAATATAATATACATTCAAATGAAAAATAAGTGCGAAAAAATATTTTGAGCTCAATCGAGCTATTTTTCTCAGAAGAGTTAATATTTTTAACTGAATGTATAGAAATTACATCTAACATCAAGAGTTGACTTATGTTTAAAACTTTCGTTGTCTTAATATTAACACATCTTTTTTTTAAAAATAAAAACTTCATATTCTAGTTTTTCTTTTATATGAATAATAACAATTTCTGCTGCTTATTTTTTTGGCTAAAATTATCTAAATTGTTTTACTTTTCAAACTTGTAAAATCATTCATTCTTTTTCACGATATTTTTTAATAGCATTATTTATTATTACTATTGTTTCTGTAGTAGTATAAGATAATTTGAAAAATAAATGTGCTTTTTATATTTTTATGATATTGTTTGCCTTTCTGTATTAACTGTTTCTATAATATTTTTAAAATATATAAAAGAAAATAATTCGCATATTTCATGAAATAATAAAAATAAAATTTTAATTAAGCCGGCACCACTTGTACCAAAATTTATTTAATAGTTGCACGTAAACTTTGGCAAAGAACTATTTTAGTCATTAAAAGGGATATTTCATTAAAAAATATTTCAATTTAATATAACATTAAGAAGAAATAATTTTTGATTAGTGTAATATACTTTTAAAATTAATTTCATTATGAGTGAAAGTAGGCGTCAATTGTAACATAAATAAAACTTAAATGTGATTGGCTGATCAATTTTTTGGTAGATAAAGAAACAATCCTAATCGTAAAAAAAGATATTGTTAAAATTTTGTTTTGTCTGTTATGTATTGTGTTAGATATTAATTAATTGCAATTTTTCATTTCAAATTTGAACCACGATATTTCAGAGTTAAATGAGTTTTGTAAGCTGATACAGAATTGCACTTGATTTTTCTGTATTCCATTAAAAAGTTTATCAAGAATTATAAGGATTCTATTCCCATTTTTATTGTGTATCAGTTAGAATTATTTATCAGAAATGTCCCATTTTAAAGTATTTTAAAGTACATGTAACTGTCTACAGTTGTAACAACACTTATTCTGTTTTTTCTATTGTACTATTAATATAACTTTTGTTGAATTGTAACGGCAAATTTTTACTTAAATCTTATTCAGTGAAACAAATAAAAGGGTATCACTTCAAATCAAACGAGAGAAACATTTCTTTCCCTGAGAAACACAGAAAAGACATTATCGCCTTAGGATGCTTTCCCTGGTCAGAAAACAACTTTCTATATAGTTTACCAAACCTTTTGAATGAGATACTTTCACAATGAAAGATTAAAGGAATCACATCAAATACTGTGTGTTCATTAAAAAAAAGTCTGTCCAATGGTGTCTGGTG
Source organism: Trichonephila clavata (assembly GCA_019973975.1). NCBI lineage: Eukaryota > Metazoa > Arthropoda > Arachnida > Araneae > Nephilidae > Trichonephila > Trichonephila clavata. The sequence goes on along the minus strand of BMAO01036685.1, from coordinate 55,213 downwards.
TCTTGTATACATTATCTTTTGTCTAGGACATGTCTGGAACAGAGGGTTTTATATTACTCATTTTATATCATGGTTTCTCTTTGCTGGATTTGTTCTTTTAAATAAGTTCTTAGTTGTGAATTTTCGTTGAAGCATTCTGTTCTTGATTTTATAGCAATACCGATGTATTGTTCAAAACAGATTTATATTATGTTTGAAATATCGCAGAATGTGTCCAAAACTCAAGAAATAAAACTTTCAAGACAAACTAAGAGCTAGATGGTTATTTTCCTTTATTTAACGAAATAATAATTCCCATTTTGTGTAGTTTAACCCTTTCGGGACGAGCGTCTCGTATTTGAGCCAGCACGAAACACTGACAGTAGCCTAGCGTTCCGTATGCGAGTCACGCACTTAAAACGTTTTTCAAACTAAATATTTTGGCAATAGATGGCATTATATGTCCATAAAGTTTAAGATACATGTAGATCTGACCTTCTTCTCAAAATGAGAGAAATACTGAGAGAAAAAATGAGAAAAAATTATTCACATACACGTGGTGTGTGTTTTATAAACATAAAGGAAAGGGAATGTTTCCGAATTGAATGTTTTATGACTGCTCTTCGAATGAATACGGGTTCATGTTTATAGTGAAGATGAGAGATTCATTTTCGCTAGAGTATTTGTTTTGGGTTTTCAGTGTAGTTTTCAATGGATAATTAGATTTGTACACAAAATTATTATTTTTTGTTACTTTTACAAGGTCGGAGCATCCAAAATGTTTAACTGAACTTGGAATATCAGAATGATGCAAAAATTGATCCTAAATTAGAATCTGAGAGTAGTCATACTGACAAATAGTATACTATGATTGTTCTGTTAATTGCGAATTTTATGAAAATGTTATTCCAGTCATCTGTATGCCAATCACATCAATTTAGGCTTAACTACACAAACCCTCCGGCCGCACAGTGGTCAGTTTTCCCGATCTGGCGCTCGGAAACCCCAAAAATGAAATTTCGCAGAAATAAAAAACAACCCACGATTTATGGTCCTCTTGAGTTTCCTAGCCATGTGGTAAACATTTTTTGTTAGTACGCGAATGGGAATTTTCAACAACCATCGGTATATATCGGGTTTGTTCTTTCTACAAGAAAAACTTGCGAGCCTAAATTTCCAGTCGGAAGTTCAATCGTTTCGTCTGAAAAAAAATTTGCAGATTTTAGGGATTTTTTTTGGAAAATACATGCTATGGATAAGTAATTTCTTGATTTGACTTTCAAATTAGGTTCAAATCGATTAAAAATTACAAAAACATAACATCTAGCACAGCATGTAACTTCTACTAACTTATGTTGGTTTTTTGTGTTTAATGGACTAGAACTTTTGGAATTAACGTGGATTGATCACAGTAACACTTAAGTCACATAGAGTAGATATAGATCTTTATTTAATACCAAATTTATCTGCTACTTCCTGCAACTCCCATAGTTATGATTTTTTTCAGCGTTGGCCGATGTTATTACGCAGCGTGCCTTATTCGAGGTGTGGAAGAAAAGCAAGATCCCAAGCGCAAAACTTATACTGTTTTGAGTTTTGTTAGGACTACAACGGACTTTGATAAATATGAGGACCAGTTGCAATTTTAATTTAGAAAAATTTTTAAAAAAAATTCTGCTTGTTTGTGGGGAGGGGGAATAGATGAAGTACTGTAGAAGTGAAAAGTTCTTTTCCAAGTTGAATGATGCGTGGTTGTCGGGGAGAGTAAGATTTATACCATCCAAATCAACTCCAGGTCAACTCTCAAAATCATTCGGGGAATGCAAAGCCACGGCAAAGAGGGAAAGAGTACATCCCCTTCTTGCTTCAGCAAGCAAGCAAGAACTAGCATTTGCAACAAGAATGTCAATGCAAGCAGCTGGTGAAAGAGATGCTGCCTTAATTTTGAAACAAGTGACTACTTGCTCGCCTAGACGTCCGACTTGCCTGAAGAAATGCTTAGCCTGACAGCTAGAATAGGCGGAAAAAATGACTCTTGACCAAGCCTTGGCTCTTTATGTTGACACCAGAATGTCAAAAGGCCACTTTAATAGAATAAAAGGAAATAGTAAAGAGTTCCACCCTGATATTTACACCAAATATAATAAGCTTACAGAGTCTAAAATTAACTGTTATCCTCCTGGTATCGTCATTGATGAAAGATTAGCAGAGGTTCCAATGCAAGCGCTTGTTTACCACACATTATGCAGATTAGTCAAAGCTCAGGAAGATGTTTTGAAATAAATTGATACCCAAAATAACATTATATCATTGAAGGCGATGTTTAAAGCTTATGCATGGTAGACACCTAAAGGTTCGCCAGGGTAAAAAGTTTATAATTTTAGTTCTTTTCCATCATTTGTTTTTCATAAAAATATAATATTTCTATATTATGTGAAGCAAAAAACTTTAAGTGTGGGAGATATTCGGCTTTGGTTCAATTTTAGCATATATATCATTTTATTATTTCTTTCTCCAAAATTAAGATTTTGTAAAATCGATCCTAAAAGGTGTTTAAAACATCCTTAGAAATGTTACAAAAATTAATTAACACAAAAAAAATAAAATTTAAAAATATTTTTAAATTTTTTAAAAAAAATAAATTTGTAAAACTTTGTGAATAATATGTGCAAAATTTTATCTCGTATCATTTTCTTAAATAGAAACGTTATATGAAATGCTAAAATATAAATTTTAAGTACATAAATAAAAAAAAATGCTTAAAGGGTGCTGAGTCCTTTTAAACACTACGTATTAACCTTTATTGTATATGTACAGTGTTATGTTTGGTTGTATTAGTTTAATAAGTTAAAATTTATATAATTTTTCTAACATGCCGCTCTATTTCTTGTATATATTCTCCCGTGTGTTAAATTACTGCTTCTGTTAATATCCGTAGATCCTTGTTTAAAAATTAGTTCCCCTCAGCAATCATTTATTCTTGATCAAATTCAAACTTGACATAAATTAGTTAAGACCCTATTCACCCTATTTCTTGAAAAAAAACAAAAGATAGTAAAAAATTTATATTAATTACTACGATATTTGATCATTAGATATAATTATGAGGACTTCAAAGCTATAAAATAATTTCCGTGCGCCAGATCGGGAAAACTGACCCCTGTGGGCCGTGGCGGTACGCACGCGTTTGCGATCTTCGCCCCGAAAGGTTAACAAAGCAAACTTTAACTCTTATGAATCAATGGTCAACTAAGCAGAACTACTAATATTATGTTAGATTCGGGCAAAAAAAGCTCTAGAAATCTATGTAAAAATTCATGTTAAGTGTTAACACTTTCAAATGGATTTCGTAACCTTTGAACATTTTTTCTATTTAGGTATATGTAATTTTTTTTTATTATTTCATATAAGGCTTCTATTCAACAATTACGATTTCAGACGAAAATTTATTTATATTTTTAGTAGAATTTTAAAATTTAAATCTTTTTAAGAAATTTTCAAAGTTTTAAAATTTAATCATCCTTCATTTCATTTATTTCTATTTGACTAATGCATTAATTTTTTTGTATTATTCGATTTTTTTTTATTGTTTTGTAAATGCAATTGTAAATGTTAAGGATCAATTTTACAATAATTCATTACCGTTTTTCAAGAAAAAAAAAATAAAATGCTGATATATAGGATAAAATACCGCAAAAAAACTAGCTTAACTATACATTACATTTTTTTTCAAAAATATTCATTTTATTCCAAAATCGATTATTAATTTTTTACATGAATTATATATAACACACATAAATCAATGTAAGTAATTGATAATTAATTTTAGAAGGAGTAATATTTTAAACTCACTGTTATATCGAAACCATGAAATTTTTTAAAAATTTTATTACTCTAAAAATAATATTTATACACTTTTATTAACTTAAAATGTTATTTTAAGACATTATATTTTCCTAAATTTTCTATGATTTTCATATATTTTCAATAATTGGTCCCCTTATTTTCAGATTATGAATGAGCTCAATTCATGTGCCGTCTTAGTTACATGATAAATACATTTAAGTGTGTTTCCACTCAATCAGTTGATGAGCTTCACTGCTGTTAAATCTTATTTTGTACGGAAACTTTCTTTTAAAAAGTAATATGTTTCTTTGTTAATATTAGCAAGTCACATAGATAAAGAAAATGTACTTGATTTAAAAGTATAATGCAAGAAAAAAAGTACAATATACACTGCTGGCCACCGTAAATGCAACACCCTGAAGGAAGCACGCAAATAACATGAAATTTACAACATGCATTAGCGGAGGTTAGATATGCAAATGATTAGAATATCAGCGCAGACACACAACACACACACCTGTGACGCCACCTCAAAGCGCTATTTAAAGCTTGGAGATATAGATGATTTCAAGTTTGGCAATTGTGTTTTTCTCTTGTGGTTTTTTCAAAAAAGATCAGTTATATCTCTCAGAAAACAGCGATCAGCTTTTGATCAAGTATTCGAGTTCGACAGAGGAAGAATAGTGGCCTACCGAGATTGTGGATTATCTTTCAGGGAAATAGGTAGTCGTATTGGACAAAACCAAACAACTGTAATGCGGATATGGAACCGTTGGATGCAGGAGGGTACGAAGGACTACGTGGTCGATTGCATCCACCTCAGTGCACCACTTCACGTCAGGAAAGGCAAATTGTGCGCAGGGAAGTGACGGATCGCTCAGTCACATCACGAACCATAGCACAACACATTGAGTCTGTAACGCATCACTCCGTGTCTACGCGTACCATTCTCTGCTCGTACCATTACAGCAGAGGGGTCTCTCCACAAGACATCCATTGCTTCACCTACCATTGGCGCAGAACCACAGACATCTCCACCGCCGATGGTGCGATGAAAGACGGATGTGGGCAGCAGACTCGAATGAAGTTGTGTCTTTACTAACGAGTCACGCATCTGTCTGCAACACCGCGATGGTCGGATTCGAGTCTGGAGACACCGTGGAGAGAGGATGCTGAACGCTGCGTTATGCACCCCCACACTGGTTCTGCACCGGGTATTATGGTATGGGGTGGTATTGGATATTACTCTCGCTCTCCTCTACTACGCATTGCCGGCACTTTAAACAGCTAACGCTTCATCTCAAAGGTGTGAGAGCCAGTTGTCTTTCCTTACCTTCAGGGCTTGACCACAGCCATATTTCAACAGGATAATGCGCGACCACACGTGACACTCATTGTCCAAAGGTTCTTCGTCAATCACCAGATTGAATGGCTTCCCTGGCCGGCTCGCTCTCCGGATCTTTCGCCGATAGAAAACATGTGGTCCATGGTTGCTCAACGATTGACCCAGATTACACCCCCAACTTCTACACCAGATCAACTTTGGCAACGTGTGGAAGCTGCTTGGTCTGCTATATCCCAAGAACACATCCAAAGATTCTCTTTGAATCAATGCCGAGGCGTGTGGCAGTGGTGATCTCCAACAATGGCGGCTACTCTGGCTACTGATTCTGGCAGGAACCACACTTCATAGAAGTCTATAAATTTAATCATTTGGTACTTGGTCAACATGTTATCTACAAAATAAATTTTGTTGTACTATCTCTTGTCTTTCTTGGTGTTGCATTTACGGTGGCCAGCAGTGTATAACAAGAAAAAAAAATCCTTTCGAAATTTTTTCACAGAACTTTATATTTGGCATCTTTACCCAGTTATCAAATTTAAAATTGTATCTGGATTTTACAAATGCAATAACTAATACAAGTCTCATACAGTCGAGTCTCGAAAATTCGGCATTATGTGGACCAATGGGAGGCCGACTTTTTGAAAATTCAGGGTTATCGTGAAGGGATTAAAAGAGTTTAAGTACGAGGGTTTTCTCGGTAAATATTGTACTGTACTTGTATGCATTGTTTACTTGAGAATAATCAGAGAATAAGCTGCCAAATACCTTTAAATAAAGGAAAAGTACATATTTAAAGAAAGCATAGAGCAGGGGTGGGCAGACTTTTTCGTGGTACAGACTACTAACTTTTTCAAGGTGTTGCAGTCCACCCAGTCTCCAATCTAGCTGGCATCACCGTTCGACAAATATGTTTCTTTTAGTATGCACGTCATAGGTCTTTGTAAAGGTGGTCTCCCCAGAATGTCTTGGTAGTTCACCAGTCCATCGCGATCGACTTAATACCCACTCTTGGCTTAGATTCTTCACTACATGAAAATGCAAATAAATGAATACATAGTATATAGTAATTAACCTCATATATACTTAAGAAAAATGCTTTATGACGGCATAAAGCTGTCTATAATCAAAATTAAGTAACAAATTCAGCAGAAACTGGCTATTTTTATTAAAAGGAATGCATATTATTCTGTTGTCTTCTCTACTGCAATCTGCGCTTTGCTGCTTCATCAAGAAGATGAAGAAGGAACAGTAGATCCAACACCGAAACTTTTTGTTATTCAAAACATTCAAAAGTGATTGGGCAGCCTTTAGTCTATAAACACAAACATTCAATAACAGTAAGGAACAGTTGTATTTTCAGCATTCGCTCCTTTTTGAAGCGACTTTCTTTGGAAAAAGGTGCATATTTGGTCATGTTATATATATGTCCATGATTCTTATTCATACACATATTCACGAAACGAAACGTAATATTTCCTGTAGTTATATGAAGTTAATTTATTCGTTTTACTGTTATTCTATAAACATCTTACGTAAAAATAAGTATTTACATGAGAAATAAGCATTTAAGCTGCTCATAAATTACGAGGGCTGTTTTTAAGTAAGGACCGTTTGTTTTTTTAAAAAAATAACGACAATATTTTGTTTCAAAAACCCTTTATTTTAGGATTGTACATACTTTTGCCTATATTTCTACATAGTTGCCGAGGTTATTAATGCACTTGTAATTCCTTAGAATAAAGTTTTGAGAACCCTCTTCAAAGAAGTCTGCCGCCAGTTCATGACTGCTTTCACTTCATAACCGAGTGGCATGCTATCAGAAGGTGTTTTGCTTCTCCACGATAACGCAAGGCATCACACTTCTTGAATGACTTTGGACGTAATCGAATCTTTTGGCTGGGAGGTTTTGGATCATGAACCATATAACCCCGACTCTGCTCCTCTAACGATTAACCCCTTTTTCCTGTACCTCAAACACAGTATTGGTGTGAATAGCTTCAGTGACTGAGTGAGTGAGTGAATATTAACGTCGCACTGTTCAACTATACACGTGGGCGTTTGGCAACGGACCTCGTAATTTTAAGCAATGGTCAAGTGACGAGGACGGCACCTGAGCTTGCACATCTCTCTCCTAACTACCTCACCACACCAACGAGAAAATGTTTGAGCTCTCGACAGATATTTATAGACAACGAGTGACAACGAAGAAGTGAAAGAGGCCGTTAACTCTTGGCTATCCGACCAGGCGGCAGACTTCTTTGAAGAGGATTTTCACAACTTAGTTCTTAGGTGTGACAAGTGCATTAATAAACTCGGCAACTATGTAGAAAAATAGGCAAACGTATGTACAATCCTAAATAAAGGTTTTTTGAAACAAAGTATTGTTGTTATATTTCAAAAAACAAACGGATCTTCCTTAAAAAACAGCCCTTATAATTGCATAAAACGTATTTTCCCATTATTTAACTGGTTAAGCTTAAGAGGAAACTAAAATAAATTTCGACTTGAGGCAAGCAAAATTAAAACTATATTAACAGAAAGGGAAAATATAGTCTAACTTAAACTAATGAGTTTACTATTTTCAGTCTGGATTCAATGCGCAATCATCAAAATAAATAAAACACTTTCAAAATTTTTGAAAACTGGTATTAATGTTAATGACTCAAAATAAATAGAGGGTTAGCAGAATAATTAATTATCATTTTCAATTAATTTTCGAAGAAGTATTCCATTACGGATTCCTCAAGTTTTTTAGAATTTTGTGGGAGATGGTACAAATAATCTATTTTCCAAATTTAATATTCCAATGCAATAATTAATTCCTAATATTTCGGAAAAGTTTTTAAGGGGTCATATATCAAATAACTTCTGGCAAAAGATTGATATTAGTTTTCCCCTTAATAGTGCGTAATAAAGTAATCGGTAATTAAAGTTGATAAACTTGTTTTTGACCCCTTAATATGAAAAATAGGGAATTGTTTATCAAATATTTCATGAGATTTTGGATTTTCTTTTTTCTTGTTTTTTATGATACGAGAAATTTAAATTGTAGAAAATTTTAATATGCTGCTATTATATATATATATATATATATATATATATATATATATATTTATGTATATATATATATATATATATATATATTATATCATAAAAGTTTCAAATTTTACACACTCAACATTACTACTCAACTCCAAGTTTTTTTTCCTACACTTTATGTTTTTAGAGATGGAAAAAAAACTTATATTTGGTGTTAATTTCAGAAACTTGAAAGTAAAATTTATTATCAGACATTGAGACAATCGTTTAAAAGTATAGACATCCTTTTTCAATCTAATTGAAAATATTTATGATGGATTTAATAACATTTAAAATTTAAAACCAACTTTAAGATGAAAAATCAGATTCCATAATGAAAAAAGCATGCTTTTATAGTAAATAAGCAATGTGAATTATGTAAATTAACTAATCCATTTTAACACCATAATAACACCACTTCTAACACTATTAACAGTTACACTGGCTTTATCCCACTAGGGTAAGGGTTGTGAAATTTAACCCGGCACTTCACGCGCAGGGTATGTCATACTCACCGCCTCACTTTTTTCAAGATTCCATCTAAACCGTTTTCGGAAAATGAAAAGTTTTTTCGTGTAGCTGACTTTAAGATCATATTCTTTGAGGGGTCTTAGCTTATAGGCGAATTCTAAATATATATTTTTGGATACCGCGTCTTCGGGTATGTCATACCCTGCGCGTAAATCACCGTATAAGTTCTAAATGAATGAGTTTTTAAAAAATCTTTCTTATGCAATGGCGTATTATTGTAGTTATGATGAAAAAATTTGATATTGAAGTAATTTAATAGATACAATATTTTATAGGTACAGTACAACAGTATTTTCGGATGAAGAAAGACTCTTTGCGTTGATGATGAGGAAGAATCGAATGATGAAAAGTATAATAGCATGCATGATTCTCTACTGAAATATATCCAGATAATTAAGATGAGGGAGCAATTATCGTCCTTGATAAAATGACCGCAACATATTCGATGTCTAGAAAATCTAATCGTTAGCCTAAGACAATATTTTTTATGTTGGTGAACGTTGCGACAATAAATGCTCATATTATTTCGTTAAGTAGTCAAAACCCACCTACTAAACATTGAACCAGACGCTGGTTTCTGAAGTGTTTTGAATTCCGATTAACAGAAAAAAGGAAAAATAATCAACAAGCAATGCCTCTGCGAAATTTTAAAAAATAAATTAAGACCCAGTGGAAACATCACACTCACTCGCGATGAAGACTAAAGGAGTGTATGCCCTAATAAAAAGAACAGAAAAACTAAATTTACTTGTGAAAAGTGTAATAAACAAATTATGTGTCCTACTTTTCTTCTTTTTTTTCACTTTTGTACGCAAATTTTAGGGTAAAAACAAAATGTAAACTCCTTTGGGTATGAGATACCCTGCGTATGAAGTTAGAGTCGTTTTTTTCTCTCGTGAAATGCCGGTTTCGTAAGAGTTAACCTATTTTCCTAACAACTATGCAATCTTTTTTTAATGTTTAAGACACAAAAATACACATTTTTTTGCTACCTCAAGTTAAGTCAGTTATATTTTTTTACATACATGAAGAAATCGCGATTGATAAAAATTTAAAATTCTGATTTATTGTATGCATTTATTCTAGATGATAGTTTATATTATTTAATTTTGCTTTGCGATAAATTTTATTTATTCAAAGGAGCATTAAAATTAGAAATTCTAGTATTATTATTTATTAATTTCTATTGATGTTACACTAATAAAACTGGACAATTAGGGCCTTTTTAACCTACCCGGTGACCTAGACATTTTAAATAATTACACCCCCTATTTTAAGAGCCCCCTTTTTCCTTCAGTGCTTACTCTACCAGTTTTGTTTCGGGTAGGATTTGCCCAAAACTCTCTCACTCTTTTCCATTTATTTGTTTTTGCTTTTTGGAGAGTCGTCCTTTATCCACCACCTATGCACCCACAGTGTTCTAGATTGTTTACAAGCAGTCATAAGAAAGGATAGGGGCATGCTTCCCCACTCTTGTTGTCCAAGGATCACCAAACCATCCTTTTGTAAATTAGTACAATTAATTATAATGAAGTCGTTTGAAATAACCGTACAGAATATGCATTATTGCATGAATTGTTTGAACTTGTTAATTATCATCCTTTAACCGCTTATCGCTTTCCTATCTTTTACTTTTAGACACGTCCTTATTCTTTGTTGAGTCACTGACATTGCACTTGTACAGCAAAGATTTTCTTCGAGCTTTGATCATTGAAAAATCATTAATGACATCATTTTAATCATTTCAATATCATGTTGAGTGTATACAACATCAAACTGTTAAGCTTTTCTTTTTCCACATTAGATCTCATTTCAGTCTTTCCTCTCTTAGTGGCAGAAATGCTTTTCTGATGACTCGCTAGGCGGTGGTATGTTCGCTGTAATTTAAATTTTTTCTCTTTTTTTAGACCACCAATTTTTTGCATCTTAGGCACGTGCTAAGCATGCCCTTTAGCTGTTACAGTTGTATCATCACATTAATGATTTTAATATAGTAACACTGGAATATATACGGATAGATTTTCGGTGTCCTTAAATAAGTATTTGCGTAAATTCTGCAGCCCCACGGAAAATGTCCATCCTTAGCAGCTAGAAATACGTCTGTGATGTTTTTTTTTAAATTGAAAAGTGCTGGTTCTATTAAAACTCTGATAGCTAAACATGCATGCGAATTGTGACTACAATCTGGCAATATATTTATTTCTAGATGATTCGGATGCATGGTTCGTTTGTCATTTTAAAGTGACAAGACAAATTTATGCATTGGAATCCCTAAATACTTTACTATGGAGACTGTGCTAAATTAAAAATTTGCTTGAAAGATCTCTTGTAGCTATTTTATTAATTGAGAGTTTTTGAAGCTTTTTACCTTTCTTTAATGAATTATACATAGTCATAAGTTTTTAACATAGTTGTTTCAATAATTTATTCTCTTCTCAAAAGAGAATTTTAGAGAAGTTACAAAAAACTCTTTTTAGTGATGTTCAAATTACTTGCCACAAAGTTATTACAATCTATTTTTCTTTTTTCTATTTTTCTACTTGCATATGTTTTTGGTTAAATAATTCATAAAAATATCAACATATATATTGTGTATATTATTTAAATAATTAAAATATACATGATTAAATATATCAATTCAAATACTCTTCAATAAGTATTATATTAGGCTGTTTTATAATCCTATTAAAAAGTGTGCTTAAGGCAACATGGATAATTATAAACTATATGATTAATCCATAAGTTTAAATAACTCCTCTACAAACTAATATTAATTCAAAATAACAGAAAATGATTTAAATAATTCATTTACATGCTATTTTGAATTACACAGATAAGAAAAATATAAGAAATAAGATATTACATAAGAAACTTCTACTAATTATATGTCGCAATTATTATTGAACCGCATGCTCTTAAAATCAACTAATTTCTTTTGTTGTTTCATTTATTTCTAATCTTTTTTTTTGTTATTTATTCTTTATTGTATTTATCTTATTTTGTCTGTTTTACTTATTTCTATAAGCCCCGTGGTTCATACTTGTGGCTCACAGGAATTATTTTTTCCGTCTTCAATTAAAAAAAAATTAAGATAATTGTTTGTGTGTGTGTGTTTAAATCAACAAATATGTAGAAAAATAGAGATTTTTATGTAATTTAAAAAATACATAATTTAAAATTTTTTTTCTTCCTCTTTATAGTTATAAGTGAATTTTACTAAAAAAAAAACATTCGTATGTATATTACAAAAAAATGGGATGGATATTGGACAACTTACATCGTATTACAAAGACATATTCGGGTGATTTCCTTGCGATCAAATATATCAAAGTCTATTGTAATGAAATCAGGCAAACAAAAGAAATTTAGTTTTAGTTCTTCAGCCAATCAGAAAATAAGATAAATTGTATCCTTTTGATGTTTTTCAAAACCGAGACAAGAATTGTCTAAGGGAAATTTCTTTGTTGTAAATTCTTAAAAAAATGACCTTAGTTCTTAAATGACTTTGAATTATGTTTTTTTTTTATTTCGTATCCTAATGGAATGCAGAATTTTTTCTCATTCTCAGTCTGTCATGTTTTTTTGCCTTTTGACATTCCTGCTTTAATATGTCTTAGCATTGTCTTTCTAATGCACTTCAGATTTATTTGTTTCATCAAATAACGTCTTTGATGTCAGTCTTGAAGAAAATAAAGGGAGGATTACAAAAGAACACAAAATAGAGCAGTGTTCATACTTTTTAATTCAAGCAAATAAATTGAACTCGTTCAATTGTACTGTTTTTTGAAAGAGTATTACTGAAAATAAACTTATTTTTAAACCCAGATGTACCTCAAATGCACAAAAAGTAAAAGCTTGGATTTTCATTGGCTTATAAATGTCAAGCTTTGAACAACCGGTACGCAATTCCTGAATGTACTGTATTAAAGTAAAATTCAAGAGAGTACTTTATGGCTTTACTCTTATTTTTTCATTGGCTTTCATTTTAGAATAACCATTTTCCCTGCCATTATTTTTTAAATTAAATTCTTACAGCTATTATTTTTTAAACATTTTCTTTACTAAAAACCTACTGATGGTGAATAACTTCGTCAAATTTTAATTAAATTGTAATAATTTTTAGCAAAGTGAAGGCTATGGGGAAGGAAAATAATTGCCAAGCATTTCTCTTAATTATACTGGCGCGAGTAAAATGGTAGGTAGCTTTTGAAACAATATGGAAAAATATGATAAATTATTTGTGTTATTGAATCAAAGAAGAAACATATAAATTAAGTTTTTTTTTCACAAGAAAAAACTAAATATTGTATAAAAGTCCATTTCTATGTATTTGAAATTTTTCTGCAACTATTGGGTAGTCAAGTATGAAATTGAGCACAAAATGCACATAATTGAATTCGATTTTTTTCCAAGCAAAACTAACATTTTGAGAGGATCTGTTAATTTTTTTAAGCTGAAATATGCGTTAAAAAGAGGAAGCTTTTTCACACGAAATACAAACTATGCCGTCTAAAAGAGGTTATGAGTTTAACCTATCTTTGCTCCATTTCATACATAACAACCTAATAGAACCAGTGTGTAGAGCAATTATATTGTTACGAATTTTCTATAAAATAATGTAAATAATTTGTATTTGGATGTGCAATTCCTTTATATTACTCTATGCTATATTTATTTCATGATAAAATTGTAATATTCACAAGCAACGCCGTCCCTTACGTTATAATGGCGATTCAACGGGAACTTGGCGAAATATTGGCGATAGAGCCAAGTTGGCATCATTTTTGGCGACTTTGGCGACCATGTTGGCGAGTTCGGGACCCTCTGGATTCTTCTAGAAATTAGTAAGAAATCCACTAATTTCACGACCTGTGGCGCGAGCGCATCTTTCCAGAAATTTCGGGCTCTGCTATAAATAGAGAGAGAGAGACTCTCCGCAACGGTCAGTCTGATTTCAACCAGCGAGTAGTGAGCATTGTTTTGATTAGAGATTAGACTTGCCTTGAACTTGATCAGTTCGGCTGTGCTTGTGAATAGTCATTTTCATACGTGTATTTTAGACACTTCTTATTGTGTCTGAGTGCTGTTGAATGTGTGAAATCCTTCTGTTATTTATTCTGCGAATTTTGCTGCTGAATCCTGTATTTCAAGGATTGGTTTTCGTCAATAAATACTCATCGCTCTTGAAGACTTGCCTTGTTATTTACGACTCATTTTGCATAAAATCCCGAACCCCGATCTACGTAACAATATTTTATTTTAAAACAATTAAATACAAATAAGTCATATTTTGTTTCCATACAACTGCCATTTATTATTTTTGTGATATTTTGAATCATGCCGTGCAGTACTTATTAAGGAAACATATAAAGATTTTATATCTCCTTCTAAAAATCGTACAATAAGTATTGTCATTTACATGTGTGTGATACGTCACAAAATAAATAGTATTCCATAAATATACGATGTTAATTATTTTTGATCTAAACTTAAGTACAAAGAAATATTCAAAATCTTAGTATTGAATTTTTCTTTGTTAATATGAAATCAATTCCAAAAGCATATTTTTCTTAGCTTCTATTTTAAAACTTATTTGTTTGTTTCAAAATCCCTTTGCCATTTAAAAACCAGTAATAGCTCATCAAGCTAAGAAGTGTATCAAATGGAACGGAATGTCATTAAAAGAAATATGGTCAATGTTCCAATCCCTATAAGTTTGTTTCCTGAAAGAGTAAAAGAGAGAGAGAGAGAGAGATAACTCTTTTGTTCAGATTTAAACACATTGTTGATGTTTGTTACGTAAAATAGTTAATAGCGCAGTCATTTGCCATTTCCATTTTAAAATCAGTTGTCTTATTTCAAAGTTATTCATTTCAAGAACTTTTACTTCTTTTTATTTTGAGAACTCACTTTTCTCGCGTCGCTTTCTCTGTGTCAACAGAATTACCTTGATTGCTTTTACTGCTGACAATTGATAGTTAGTTCCTCCATCGTTATTTTAGAAACACTATAGAATACTACTAGCCGAGTATTCTATTGTTGTTTTTCAATACATTTCAGCTACTGCTATCAAACTTGCAATTGATGGAACTGGCATGTGGAGAAGAGGTAAAGGCATTAATGATACTTTGCTGCAACATTCTGTCAATATGCGAGAATCAAAAATGAGAAATAATGTCTGTAATGATTTTCCACTTTCAAAAGGAAACATTCTTAAAGTGAAGTTTTGGAAAAGTTTTTTAAGTAAATACAATTAATCTAAGGAATCTTTTAAAACGTCAAATTGCTTACACAAAGCTTTAGAATTCGTATAAGTTTTGTGAATGTTTACGAGTTGTTTATCCCTTCTGTTGCACACAAGATCAACGTAACTGAGAAGAATAACGTTTCCCTCATTCGAAAAACATATATCGTAACTGGTAAAGTAATGAGACTGATTATTGAGTAGGACTTTAAATGACAGATTTGTTATCGTAAACGTTCAAAAATTGTTTTCTTCCATTATATAAGAAAGCCTATTCTGTGTGTTTGACAGTATATCCCTTATTTCGTTTTAAAGGTTTAGTCTTATATTTTTTTTTTCCTTCATGAGAATATGTTTCTTTCACATATTGGATTTCTGATTACTGTTCATTTCTTGTACTTTGTATTCACGTTAATTAGTTTACTTTTAAAAATATTTTTCTACAATGATAAATTTTAATTCGAAACATATTTCTAAATTTATTATTCTGTATTTAATTTTATTTATATTCTAATTAATTCAGTTTTTAAAATAGCTACTTCTGGATAAACATTGATTTAAAAAATGTCTCCATAAGAATTTATTTATTCTTTACTGATGCAAAGTTGGTAAGCCTAATTTTTGAAACATATTGGTATATTGTTCAGAAATACAATTTCTGACCCTCTTTGCAAATGAATTTGAATACACATTTAAATGCAGTAGCACCATAGTTAATTTATTTTTTCAGTTTCTTTTCTGTTGCTTTTCTGTTCTCTTTTTTGCGTTTTCCTCACATTTAATCTTGATATCCTAAATTTAAGATGTTAACCATTCGGTATATTATCAATAATTCTTCAAAATAATTCATAAATTTTTATACTTGGAATAAAAGTAAGTATTTAGCATGGGTGGGTGGATATTATGAAAGCTAAGTTATCAGATATTTGTACACCGTATTACAACCATTTATACAGGGTGTCCCAAAACGACCGCATAAACTCTGCTCAGCTAGATTCCTCGTTGGGAGTACATAAAAACTGCCCCAAAGAAGCGTTCCTGTACGATCCATAGTTTACGAGAAAAATACAAAAAACAAAGAATGATGCCACTTCCGGTGCAAGAAAAAAACACTTTATTGAACATATCAACTGCAGTATATGCACAATTTAAGGCAGATTTCAAAGTATCCGCCATGCATGTCGAGGCAGGCTTGAGCACGCCGTGGAATGGCTGTCATCACATGTCGCAGCACCTTGGGGTCTACGAATGTACAAGCAGCATGCAGACGAGTAAATAGTGCGCTTGTGCTTACCTCGAGTGTCTCTTCTACCCGGTGCAGTATTGCATCCGCCTGTGCTACCGTCAGATCAGTCCGCGGTATTCCAGTACCGTGAAGTTTCGCTGTTGGTCAGATGCTTCCCGTATTTCGCTGTCTATCGTCCAGCCTACGGATGACGTTGACATCGGGAGGACGGCGGAACGGATATCAAAGGGCATACTTCCTAGCAGTTCGTAAGATATTTCCATTACATCGACCGTACATCAAGTACATGCCACAGTAGTCACGAACGGAATACATGACCACCATACGAAGACTATCGGTAGCTGCAAGATGCAGCCTTTTAAAAACCAGTTCAAAGGCGGCTTAACGTCATTCCACGAACCGCGCACATGCATGACGCGATATGCGTGGCGAACGTTTTAAACACAATCGTCTGGAAAGATATGCAAATACTGTTGTTGATATGTGTAATAAAGTGTTTTTTCTTGCACCGGAAGTGACGTCATACGTTTTTTTGGTATTTTTATCGTAAACTATAGATCGTGCAGGAAAGCTTCTTTGGGCAGTTTTTATGTACTCCCAACGAGGAATCTAGCTATGCAGAGTTTATGCGATCGTTTTGGGACACCCTGTATAAAGTAAGGAAATCTAGTTTTGAAAATTATTTTATTTGGAATTTCATGAAATGTGCCAGAAATAGTATTTAAACAGTGTTTTTCAAATTAATTGCTAACTCCAATGCGGATCACAGCAAAGGCTGCGGTACGCAGATGGTGAGCAATATTGCCCAATGTCTGGTTCCGGTTGCTTTTCACCTTCAGAACGATATACTAATCATCATTTGCCGTTATTTACCTTGACCAACCACCGCCAATCTTTCCAATAACTGTACCTAACAATTGGAAATTTCTCCAATCTCTTGAAATACACTTTTATTTTGAAATCTTGAACAATACACGGAAAACTACATCCCTCTATATACTTGCCAATATATTTTACCAAGTGCAAAGACAAGCTCATAGCTACTTGTAGCCATTATGAAAGTAGGATTTCACTTTCCCTTGCAAAGAATGTCTAGAAATGCGTCCTTTGTCCTTGTTCAATTCCTACTATTAGTTCACTCTCTTCCTATATTTATATGTATTTATTAGGTTTGAAAGTATGGAATGGAGTAAAATATGCACGAAATTGAATTCGATTTTTCTTGCAATAAAAAATAAGATTTTCAGATGATCTATTATTTTTTTTCAAACTGAAATATGCGTTAAGAAGAGGAAAAGATGTACCGTTCACACAAAAAACAAATTATGCCAAAATTCGGCGTCTAAATGGGGTTATGTTCTTAAGCTATCTTTGCTCCATTTCATGCTTGACAACCTCTAATATTAAAATATATATATATCTTGTTCAAATTTTCAATTGTTAATAAAATGCTTTTTATTCACCCACGGAAGCTCGAATATATATTTTTTAAACTTCTAGTGGAGGACCCTTGCTGTTAATAAAGTTGTTACAAGTATTAATTCACTAATTAAACTTTATTTGTTAATTTTAAATTTAATCTGCTTTATTTCTGACATAGTTCGAATTACCGGTCACAAATGGCGCAGCACGTTCTTGTAACGAATTTTCTTTTTTATATACATTTTTTAAACTTGTAGTGGATGACGATGTTAATACATATTTTTCAAATATTGATTCATTAATTGAATTTAATAAACGAAAAAAAAGTTCTTTGTAGACCTTTTTAGTAATTGACTTAAATTTTTTGTAGTACTTGTTTTAAGTTTGTTCGGCACCGAATACCCGCATTTCACGCGTTTGATTGCCATGATGTGCTTTTGATGTTATGGTGCTGGTATTTGCATATGCAACTCCATTCTATTGACTTGCATTTTCACTGTACTGGACACAAAAAGTCCTTTTCAACAGTTCAATAGTTGTGTGTTGAAAAATTAATTTGTTGCGTAAGATTTCCATGCTAATGTATATATAAATCTTTGCATGTGCGAATATGTGAGTGCGCTTAGTTTTTAACTCTTAAAATAATTCTTATTCTTCTATCACAATTTAGATCAAATTTTAGAACTAAGCTTGCGTAGAATAATGTTTAATAAATTTTGATCTTCCAAATTTTCTGTTTACATTTTAAAAATCAAATATGCTATACATATCAAATACCTAATTAGGATATTTTAAATGACTCATTAAAATCATTGGACATCGAATATAAACTTCATCGGCCTTATTTTGCATAAAAAACAATAAAACCACAAAAAATGAAATATTTCATGCTTTAAATTTTTGTATTTAGTTGGGAAAATGTTTTGTATATGAATCGTGAGAAAGGGATACTTTGATCATAAACTATGCGTAAATTAAATTATGGCCTGCTACTATCTCTCTTATGACAATTCTATTTTCTCCAAGACAATCACAGGCACTTTTTTTTAATGTGAGGATTTACACACCGGCTTATTTGAAAGGAAATTCACCTGTAGTTCGAGGCACACGTACGCTGCAGAAAAGCAATTTGTGATATGCATGCATTGTTGTATGCTACCATTGATGTAGTTTCTGTCATAAATGCCTTACTCATTTGTGAATATTTGATAACCATTTTTGGAACGTGAGAAAAATTAGGAACGCAGAATTACCCATTAAATTAATTATTCATTTGAAAAATGTATAATCATGCTCTTGAATAAAATATATCTTAAAAGACATTAGATTGTGAAAACTCACAGCTTTAAGAGGTTTTAAACCGAAATTAAAACTGCTGTAGAATAATTTAGATAAAATAAAAATAAACTTGACTATTCACTTGAACCATTAATGTTAATTTATATAACTAAACAGCATTCCTATGAAAGCGTGTCGAATGAAATCATACCTAGATATATATGGATGTAATAAAATATTTTAAACATTTATAATTATATGGACTCAGCGCATTAATACAAATACAAGAAACGTGTTACCACACCGAAGCCATGATACAAGAATTACTTGGCACGTTCCAAGTGTAGAATTATATATGCCAGGACATAAATTATCAGACATTCCACCCAGAGGGGGAATATTAATTAGATTTTGAATATGGATGCATTTTTATAATACATAAAAATATACTAAAACAGTTAAAACTTCGTTAAAATTAATTTTAATTGTTTTCTTCTTAAATAAACAACTAGTATCCATTACAAATACAGCTGAGAGTCTAATAATAAAATTATCCATTATATGCAAAAAAAAGAAACTCAAGTAAACAAACCATTTAAAATAACCTGTAAACTTGTATTGCTATCATTGGCTTGAGGTGCAAAACTAAAGCAATTTTTTTTTTGTAACTACGCAAGCAATCATCAATGAGACATAAAATTCAGAAATGAGAAACAAACCCTTTCTAGCCATCCTAATTCTATGCAGATGAATTGAATAAAACATTCAATATAAATTTTTCATTGTGGTATAATATACTTTTGAAAAAATAAACTCCTTATTCTTGAAATTAGGAATTAATTGTTACTTAAACAAAAAGTTGAAAGTTGTTAACTGAACAATTTATTTTTCCACTTTTTTATAGCTCAGACGATAATCTTCTTCTGACATATCCAAAATTTTAAATTCAAAAAATGATTGCATCTATTAATGTAAATGATAATGACTATCTAGCATAATTTGATTAAAATAACAAATTCCACTTCAAAATATTTTAAACACATTTAGTCGTAATGTTATAAATACATTCTGTAATATAAGTGCGGGAAGGGGTAGATAGTATATTTCAGGGGTATATGTTTATGACAGACACACCCTCTTTGAAATGCCAAATCGCTATTTGTGAAAACAAGCAAGCACCAATTCAATACATATTCAAAATTTATCGCTTACATGCACTGCCTTAATTTGATTTATTAAATGCATTTGTTTTTAAAAATTTCCGCATTGTACACAATATTCTGAACATAAAAATGAGTATTAAACGTGTTCAAGTACCATATCGGAGGTTGCCGTTAAAGTACATAATTCAGTTATTTCCTAGAATAACTAGGAATTTCATGGTTAACTAGACTAGTCAATGAAAATATGTAATAGCTAAAAAATTTAATACTTTACCTAGTTATTCTGTGTGAAATAACTAGTTATTCTGTGAAATAACTAGTTATTCTATAAAATAACTAATCATAGACCGTTTAAGTGATACATATACAATTTCGAAGCTGTTTTACAATTTAATTGATCATAAATAGCTAAAATTTCTCGAAAAATAATTTTATCCCTATTGCGGATAATTGATAAATAATATAATGAAAAGCGGATGATATAATTTATTGCTCATATTGCTAACATTAGTTAAAAAGGAAGAAAATAAAAATAATATGTTTTGCATCTGTTACTGGCACAATTAACTTTTCCATTCTTTGAACTTCAAATATATTATAATTCTGGAGTCACATGGTACTTTACATAATTAATCACATGGTCACATAATTAATCACATGGTACTTTTGAAGTGAAACTTCTTTGCGGACGGGAGTGAATGGGAAATTTAGCGAACTGAAATAGTGATTCCCCCCATCCCCGGAAACGTCGCCATGGTGAGGTGATAGCGAGCGGGAGGAAAATAGGGGGATATATACACAGGGTGACGTGCGTCATATCCGTGAAAAAGTTGGACGATTTCTAGGAGGGAATTGTGCATCAAAAGTATATCTTGCTGTTATGGACGAAAGGCGCTTAGTTATTGGTGCTATTAAATGGTAGGTACCCTTGCTACTCTCGGAAGGAACTCGCGTGACTTATTTTCGTAGTTTTTATGTAATAAAAGTGCCGTTTTCAACAAAATGAATGCACCCAAAATCTTTCCATTATATGGCTCTTCCATTACGGGTGTGTCTGGGGCATTGTGTATATGTCACTAACGATCGCGCCAGAATCGCTACGGATAGCGTCTTGTAAACAAAGACAGCGACTTCTGTTAGTGATGCATTAAGTTTATATTATTAATTTTTATTTCCATTGAATCAAAATAAATTGTGTTCATATAGCCTAGAACAAATGCAAAAAGTGGAAAAGAGTTTCGTGAAAGAAAAAAAAAAAACTAGCAGCAATTCCTGGCGAAAGTCTATACATTACCAGGTACTTCTGTCGCAGCTTTGATCATCTTTACCCATAAAGTTTTAGTGCTGTACACATCAGAGGCTGCTACAATCATTGGATTCGATGATGATTAAAAGTCGATTATCTTAACTGGAGACATAATGTTAATTTTGCTTCAGAAGAAGCAACGCCACTCATTGAATTCTTAAAACGGACACTGAATTTGACAATGAATACCTATTCTAGAGAAGGGAAAAAAATATACGGAAGCACGATTGATGCAGTTTTCTCACATTTGCTTGATTGACTACAATCGAGGATTTTTATATCCTACTTCAGTTACCACACACATATTGTGTCTTTCTTGGAAAATGATGATGCAAAAATTGAATAAAATATTTTCATACAATAAATGAAGTTCGAGTTTTATTTGATTAAAGTTATCTCAGCAGTTTAATATAATTAGATCTATTCCTGCATTTACGGCCAACGTCGCCAAAAAAATTTCACTTCTGTTGCGTGGCTTTCTACGTTCTTTTTTTTCTGTGCTGTTTTAGCACTTTTTACTTCTGCTATCAAAGTTAATGACTTTTCACGAGTATGCAGAGTACTCTTTTATTTTTTGCCTCACGCTTATTTAATAAAGTTCAAATCTCTCGCATTGAATAGTTCTTATTTACAGGTTAGCCTTCCATTCTGGAAGAAGTCATTTCTTGAAAACAAGTTACAAAAATATTTGTTTATAAGTCAAAATGTAAAACGCTAACATAAATATACGGCCTAAATTCTACTTTTAAAAGCAACGGAATGAAAAGTATGCACACACGCGTCATTGCAAAACATATATAAGCGGTTTAAAACTAATTAAAATCAGCCAGAACCGGTTCAAAGAACTTCCATGGGCATTTATTACTTAAGCGGTTCAAAATTGACTAAAAGCAGCTAGAGCCGGTTCAAGGAACTTTGAGCACCGTATTTTATACTTAAACGACCAAGTAGTTATTGTATAGAAAACCTAGTTAAATAGCAGAATTCAAGAAATTTTTATATTTCAATTGACTTGTCTAGTTATTTCATCAAAAACCGAGTTATTCTATGAAATAACAGATTTCACATTTTAATGATAACAGGTGCATTAGAAGTGATACGTAATGAAATATCGAGCAGAAGAAGTCTAATTTGAGAAACATATTTCGATGCATCGCTTGAAAGTTTTGAACGTCGAAAGTCCACATTCCCTATTTTCAGCTTTTTGTAGATAGATACAAACAATATAAATTATCAAAAAGTAATTTGATTTTATTTTAGAAAGAAATTCATTTCATTTTTGCTTGAAAAATCGTTTATTGAATAAAACATATGTTCGTTTAAGTATAAAAAATGTATCTTTGCTGGTAGAAGATCCAAAAAACCTTTGTAAAATTATTTTAATATACTTTCAAATTGGAAATTAAAAAAAATAAAAAAATATAACACTTTTTATTTTTAAGTACTTAATCCTTTTTACTTTTCTAAGGAATTTTCTTCGTTAATATTTGCATTAATAGAAAACTAAGAATGTTTTTTGTGCTCGCAAAAAGACCAAGACAAGAATATTGATAGGAAACAAAATTCTCACTGCTCTACATCAATGTGTTTCATGTGTATTATTACCTTCACTTACTTAGTGGTGCAACAGCCCATGAGGACCAAAGCCTACTGTGCCCATATCAGTATTTTGACCTTGGCTTTACATCAATGTTTTCCCCAAAATTTATAACTTCAGAACTTATTGATGTTTTTTTCCCGGTACACATAAGCCGATCTCTTATTTAAAATAAGATTCAAAATTTCTTCTCGGCTAAAATACGAATTTTTTTATTGTATTTGTTACTCGAAAGTCTATTATTACCTTCACTTAACTTAGTGGTGCAACAACCCATGGGGACCAAAGCCTACTGTGCCCATAAAAGTATATTGACCTTGGACCCTGAGGTGCTCCGATTAGTTAGCTAGTCTGGCGAGAAAACCCCAGTGTTAAATTCCCAAGCAAACTTGGTACTTATAGTCCTGGTCTTGTGAAAAATCTTCTCTTCTGCTCACAAATATAAACTAATATTATTCATTTGAATAGGGAGGAATGCATCCAAATGAGTAAAATACAATTAAATTCTGGATTCATTTTCTTCCTCTCTGATATTTCAAACTATATATAAGGATAAACACACACACAGACACACACACACGCACGCACACAAATGACTTATTAAAATAGACTTAAAAATGTTTTCAGACATAGGAAAAGAAAAAAAATCAAATTTTAGGGGGTGGGGTAATGCTCTTTCAGCTGTACTTTATTACAAACAAATCAGTGCTCTAGTCTGAGTTTGAGACAGAGGGTAGAATATCTATAGGATCTACATTATGGCCGCAAATTAAAGATAATAGGCAGAAGACAAACTTAACACAATCTTCATTACATTTTCCCACGCACGAAAAAAGTGTAAACATGGTAAATACTATACAACTGTAAGCAAATAAAATATTCCATGATAACTTTAGAAGTTTTCCGCGCATGTGGAAAAAAATTATATGAATAGTAACTTAAGAGGAACTAATTTAAGACATTATTGTAACTATGTTAATTAACTAACTTCATTAACTATACGAAAAGAGTTTTCTAAATGTGAAATTCAACTTTTTTCTTAGTAATAAGGAAAAAAATGCGGTCTTATTAGACAAATTTTGAAATTTTACTTAAATCTAATTCATTAATTCCAAAGATATTCTTGGAAAATTGTCGAGTGTCATATACTAGTGTGACTATTTACTTACAAATAATTTAATTAAACTTTTGCTGTCGTAACAGTTAGGAATTTTTATTTATAGGATACTTCTCGCATGGATTTTATTTGTTGAAAAATAAAACTAATCACTTGTAAAACATTTTGTTCGTTATTAAACATAGTGGCATAAGTGGATCGATAGTTTTAAACAAGTATAAGTGGAAGATTTCCAATATTGGATTTTTGGCTTCAATTATTTCTTAGGTTTTTGCTGATAATTGCATGAAGATTTAAATATAGAACAGTTTAAATATATAATAAATTTTAAAAATAGTCGCAGAAAATCAAAATATTTAATAATGTTTGTATACTGCAATTCTTTCATTCTTGTAACTGCCTTTAACTAACCATATTTTTAAAAATATTATTTAATTCATTGTTCATTTTTGTAAACAAGAAAATATTTTCTATTTGGTATTAAAAAAAAGTTTTAAAAATTTTCAGGTAAAATAAATTTAATATTAAATGTGTAAAATACTATCTTAAAATGAGAGGACCCTCTTTTTAAATTTACATAAGTCAGAAGTTAAAATTTTAATAAATTTAATGATTAAAATCATTAGGTAGTGCGAAATGATATCCTTAAAAAGATAAAACGCTTCATTATTGATTCACCAACTATCTACAATTACCGCCGAAAAGCTACGTACAGGCAATAATTTTCCAAATTCATGCAAAGATCGCAAATTAAATAGAGTAATTCTGAATCAATGCAATTTTTATTGATTGCTCAAACGTTGTAAATTCAAGTAGGATAAGCAATAGTCACGTGATCACTATATGAAATAATACAAATATTCATAATTTGAGAACGACACAAACCATGTGCATCAAAATGCGTACACTGGAAAAAACCTTTACAATAATGGAATATAACTAAAAGTTAATACTTTATAAGCTTCTTTCTCTCTCATTCCGTTATTTCTTTTTGTAACTTCTCTCAACATATTTGGCAGAGATTCAAGTAGCTTAGTTGTCTATTCTGTGTTTCTTTTGTTTTCTCTGATACTCTGAAATATTTGAGCATTTCTCTGATGTTATGTTCACCAAGATGGGCGATAGCATTACAATATGGTTACCGACATTTTTATCGTTTTGTTGTGTGTTTATCGTGGAGGATGGCATATATTACGGTTGATTTCCATTGAATTTGCTCCGTGGCAATCCTATTAATTTCCGACGAATTTAATCCCTTTCTCTAAAAGTTTAACAATTCTCTTTGTGATTATTCTTTAAGCTTTTGCTTCAGTCTTCTGTTGCGTTTTGTGCTACTGTTAAATATGGGCATTTCTAATAACATTGGTTAGTACCTGGATATTTTTTTAAAAAATATATGAGGGTTGTGCTTTTAATTGTTGCTGCAAATTGTACATTTCCACTTTATTTCAGTTTTAAATAATGTATTTTTAAACGCTCCTTTTTCGACGAAATTCATTGAAGGAACTCTTGGAATATTGTAAGTTATCAGCAATTGTGAATTGATATTCATTATGAATTAGTTTTTATATGTATTATGTTATTATTATATATGTATGGTATAATATAATTATAATAATTATTCATATGATGATTATATATGTATACTTGTTATTAAAATACATTATGTGATTATTGTTATATGTTATATAATATAATTATTATTATATTATATTGACAAATTAATGATTGATATTAATTACTTTAAATCCATTCTTATATTCTTCATTTGAATATTTCAAAGAAGTTCTATAAAATTACTTTTCTGGCGATTTGATACAGCTAGCCGCCATCTTGGGTTCCATATCGCATGACAAAAGCGCTGTTTGGCGAGAAGAACACCGAATATCAAATTAATTCCTTAAAAATATTTACATCTGCTGTATAGATAAATTGCCGGCCACCGTAAATGCAACACCAAGAAAGACAAGAGATAGCAAAGCAAAATTTATTTTGTAGATAACATGTTGACCAAGTATCAAATGATTAAATTTATAGAATTCTGTGAAGAGTGGTTCCTGCCAGAATCAGTAGCCAGAGTAGCTGCCATTGTTGGAGATCACCACTGCAACACACCTCGGCATTGATTCAAAGAGACTTTGGATGTGTTCTTGGGGTATAGCAGACAAAGAAGCTTCCACACGTCGCCAAAATTGATCTGGTGTGGCAGCTTGGGTTGTAATCTGGGTCAATCGTTGAGAAACCATGGACCACATGTTGTCTATCGGCGAAAGATCCGGAGAGCGAGCCGGCCAGGGAAGCAATTTAAACTGATGATTGAGGAAGAACCTTTGGACAATTCGTGCCCCGTGTGGTCGCGCATTGTCCTGTTGAAATATGGCTGTGACCAAGCCCTGAAGGTAAGGAAGGACAACTGGCTCCAACACCTTGGAGATGAAGCGCTAGCTGTTTAAAGTGCCGGCAATGCGTAGTAGAGGAGTGCGAGAGTGATATCGAATACCACCCCATACCATAATACCCGGTGCAGAACCAGTGTGGGGGTGCATAACGCAGCGTTCAGCATCCTCTCTCCATGGTGTCTCCAGACTCGAATCCGACCATCGTGGTGTTGCAGACAGATGAGTGACTCTTCAGTAAAGACAATTTCATTCCGTTCTGCCCACACATCCTTCTTTCATCGCACCATTGGCGGCGAAGACGTCTGTGGTTCTGCGTCAAGGGTAGACCAAGCAATGGACGTCTTGCGAACAGACCACTCTGCTGTAAACGGCGTCGAATGGTACGCGCAAACACTGAATGATGCATTACAGACTCAATGTGCTGTGCTATGTTTCGTGATGTGACTGAGCGATCCATCGACGGCGCGGTGCCGAGGTCTAGGCATCGGTCATGGCTGCGTCATGAGTTCGATCTGTACCTAGATCGTCGTGTGGGAGCGTGCACGTATCTGTCGAGGCTCACGTCTGTGGTGTGGTGTGGGGGGGGTGCAGCTCAGGTTGTCCGCGTCACTTGACCTTGTTCATTCGCGGACGTCGCAAAAGTCGTTGCTAATCAGTGCAGTTACTATTCACTACTCACTTGAGCGATCCATCACTGCCATGCGCAAAATTTGCCTGTCCTGACGGGAAGTGGTATACTGAGGTAGATGCGATCGATCACGTCGGTCCGTCGTACCCTCCTGCATCCAACGGTTACATATCCGCATTACAGTTGTTTGGTTTCGTCCAACACGACTACCGATTTCCCTGAAAGATAATCCACAATCTCGGTAGGCCACTATCCTTCTCTCTGTCGAACTCTGATACTTGATCAAAAGCTGATCGCTGTTTTCTACGAGACAAAACTGATCGTTTTTTGAAAAAACTACAAGAAAAACACAACTGCCGAACTTGAAATCTCGATATCTCCAAGCCTTAAATAGCACTTTGAGGTGGCGCCACAGGCGTGCGTGATGTGTGTCTGCGCTGAAATTCTAATCGTTTGTATATCTCACCTCCGCTAATGCATGTTTTAAATTTCATGTTATTTGCGTGCTTCCTTCAGGGTGTTGCATTTAAGGTGGCCAGCAGTTTATTTTTTGTTCTCTATCTGATTAAATTTTTATTTCATTTTGCTATTGTCTCTTTGTGGCCACAGTAGCCAAGTGGCCAAGGTATCGGATCCTGGCTAGCGTGTCATGATTTGACCCCAGTATCATTGAAGACCCGCAGTGTAGGTGAGCGATGCACGTAAAATCTCTCGAGAGCTCAAACGTATTTCCGTTGGTGTGGTAGTTGAGGGGGATGCCAGCTTAGGTGTCATCCGCGTCATTTGGCTATGGTTCAAAATTACGCGTTTCGTCGCCAAAAGCCCTCGAGTAGCTGAACAGTGTGACGAAATATTCACTCATTCACTCACTGGCTATTGTCTCTTTTATTCCCAGCGCAGTTTTGTAAATAAAACAGACTGCATTTTTTATAGTAGCAATGTGCTCATTTTCAAAGTTATTACACCGTTTTATTATATAGTGACCTGTAATAATACTAAATTCATTAAATGCTAGTATTATAGCAGATAAACCATCATTAAGCAATACTATAACTGAGGAACTTTTCAAACATAAAGCCTGCTATTTGTCGAGCTCTCGAGCAGCGGTAGCCGAATGGTAATGACCGTGAATTAGTAGCCTGCATTGTCGAGTTGCGTGTTCGAGCTCTATTACCTCTAAAGACCCGTCGTGCAGAGGGGCTGATGCATGTTAAATGTGTCGAGGCTTAAAATACTCAGTTGGCTTGGAAGGAATTTAGGAGAAATAAGCATCAGCTCTGGTTTTGTCCTCGTCACTTGATCGTGGCTTAAATTTAATAGGATTGTCTCAAATAGGCCTCATACAGTTTTAGAGCGCGTCGTTAATAATCCCTCCTTAAACTAGCTCTAATTGTTAGTCTTTTAATAGCTATACCAAAACGTGGCGCACTTTAGATGAATTTTTAATTTGCTCAACATTTCGTATAGGAAAAAGTAACGAAAAACCGCTTTCAGAGCCGTTTATATGACGCTTTCGGTTTCATGTTTTGTAGCAATGTATAAATAATCCCTTATAATAATTTAGAAGTAAAATAAATGATTTTAGAAATACTAATAAAAATAAAGGAAAAATGGGCTTAAAAATAAAGGAATGAAAAATAATAGTGAATTTTTTCAAAAAATGCCTTAAAAGCATAGACAAGCACTTTAACAAACACCATAAAATTAATTCTCATAGATTTAAAATTGCAAATCAATTGCCAACAATGTATCGTAATTGAAGTAATGCAATGCTGTATAAAGAAAATAAATGATCTGTATTTATCATATTATAACAATTTTTAACAACTAAAATTATAATATTATAAATTCATACCATGCAAAAAAACCGTTTTAAGTACGGAAAAATATTTATGTATTCAGTTAAGTTACTTTTGTAATAATGCAGTTATAATTTGGTTTCAAAACATTTATCTTCTCCAAATGTTAAAAACATTATATTCAAAATTTTGTAATTTATTTTTAAGTTTTGATTAGTACAATGCAATTACGAGATATAATCTCTTTAACAACGCAATCATCTGTACAACGACGAGAAAATCAGAACGAAAACTAGTTCTTAAGAATGAAAACAAGAGAAAAAGCAACGAGATAATATCACTCTACAGCTGGGAATAACCATAATAATACAAAAAATTAAAAATGCTTCCTAATGATTTTATATTTTCTAACAGGGATAAGTTGTCGCTATGTTAGAAGCGATAAAAGACTTAGTTCCAAAATAAATTAATTTCAAATTTCCCTTTATGCATTTTCTTTTTTTCGCTCTACGATGCAGGTTTCAGTTTTTACACATGCAATCAATATGCACATTTTAATTTTCTACTCTCCAAGCACTTCGTTATAAGTAAAAAAAGAACGTAAGAAATATATGTATCAAAAGATTAGAAATAGATGATGGCGATGGTTAGCTTTGGATAGTTTTCGTAATTATAATAGTTAAGTCCTAGATGAGAATTTCAATATACAACCAGTCGAAATTTTAAAAATGAATAGAGTCCCTCATATTTTCTTAAAAAACAACGAAGAAAGTACTAGAAAATGAAAGAAAATGATTCTATTCTTAGAACTTATTTTAAGGAAGCTTTGTTTAAAAATTAAAAAAAAATGGGGGGTAGACAGCTTTTTTAAAATTTTATTCAGTCATGGGAAAGCAAATTTCTATGGTAATGCTTGAATATGTTATGGAAATTCTTCTGATCATTTGAGTGAAAAAGTCGAACAATAATTGAAATAACTTTTTGTTGCACGTTAGGTTTTGGTTCTTTGAAAGTGCTTTTCTTGCACCGCGATTTGATATTTTTTTATAACTTGGGTGTCTTTAAAAAGTATTTATTTCTTATGAATAGAATAAAAAAGTGGAAAAAAATTGCGAGCACAACAGCATATTTTTTCAAACAACGCAAAGTGGGACAAATACTCTCAAAAGCTGCCAAAAATTAAAAAAATATATATATAAAGTGATTTCAGGATACCTACATATATTACTTATATAGTTAGAATACTTATTAAAGTATTATTTGACCGTATTTTTATATGCCCCATAACAAAGCACAATTAAGCTATGGTTGCTATCAGAAAATAATCTTTGTATAAGCCCTTAGAGCAATTATTTTTCCTGCTACTTCCCACTAATTTGCTATATAGATCAAATTTAATACTTGACTCACAGATAATGATCGTTACTTACGTATTAGTGTCACTCCAGCCAGATTGGCGTAACGCGAATCATGTCATTTCCCCCAAAATCTGACTAATTGGTATTTTTTTAAAATTAAAACACGTTAGAATCTTTGTTGTTTTGATACCAAGGGGAGATTTGTGTGTGGCGCCAATTTTTGTACGGTGACGCTAATACATATGTACCAAATAATTTCCTCCGAATGTTACTATTATGCAGAATTATTTTTATTTAGTTTTAGAGATACCTTCTAATACATTATTTATTACAAGGCAAAAACCTTTAAATATACTGCCTAGTTTTGTGGAGAATAATGTCGAGCAACAATATGAGTATTTGATAAAGAAAGATAGAAAAAGGAGCGAGTTGTCATATCGAGGATTCAAAAAAGCAATTGAGTTATTTCAGTATAAGTTAACATGGGTAAAAGCGCGTGTAGAATATAAGAAAAATTTAATAAATTGAATACATTATGGCTTGAGACATCACATCTTGAAAGCTCCATCCTAAAATACACTCTTTAGCAAAACAATCGAATTGCCAAGAAGGAATTGTCCGACTATGATGAAATTTTGAAGGCAAAAACATTTTGATTGAATATGCAGATGATCAAATTTTCAAGGCCAATGAATATGAACTACGGTCGTAGTTCGCATTTCTCTGAACAACTCGTAAAATATAAAACCTGTGATAAAGGCGGAATGTTTTTTTCCCACCGTTTTGTTTCATTAGAGAACAACCGAATGATGCCATCACGACGTTTTGGAAGAACTTATAGGCAACTAAATGACTTCGAACGGGATCTCATTGTTGGAATGCGGAAAGCTGGTTGTTCATACCGAGCTGTAGGTCATCACCTGCAACGTGCATACACAACTGTACAAAAGTGCTGGTAGTAATGGTTACCGTGAGGAACTTATCGAATAAATGAAAGCTCTGGAAGGCCGAGATGCACAAATGCGAGGCTTGATCGGATGATTGATTGATTGAAAGGTCTGAACTGCTTCAACTGTATAATTTTCTACTGTTAAATGGACTACATCCTTTTCACAACCCTCCCTCCTGGTACCCTTCACCATTTCACGGCGTTTGGCCGAGACGGGTTTACCCTCACAGTCGCTTTTAAAATATGTACCTCCTTGACTCTTCAACAGCAGCGGAATCGTCTGGAGTAGTGTCGCAACTCATCATCATGGTTGACATCGGACTGGCATCACAACGATGAATATCGTTTTACTTTTGAAGCGGAGGACCATCGTCTCCGTGTCTGAAGAGGCCGGGACAGCGGTCTCAATTGCATTGAAAAAATGAAAGTTGGGGGAGTAATTACATGTTAATCATCCTCTAGAGGTAAAAGTTACACCTTGAATCTTTAGAAAGAAGTAAAGAGAAACGTTGCATGTGTGTATCTATATATATATAAAGGAGAAAAGCGACTCACTCACTAACTGACTGACTAATCCCGATATCTCCAGAACTATTCAACCTACAGAGTTGAAATTTAGTAAACATGTTCCTTTCATGGAGTAGAGATCCGCAAAGAACGGAGTTTTTTTGGCGAAATTCGAACGGAAGAAGCGTTACGGGGGGTTAAGGGGCGTTATAAATAAATGCTTCTATTTTTAAACTATTAGACGCACATTCTTTATATAGTTGATAAATAGATTCCATTCATAGAGTAGAGATCAGCTACAAGATGCGTTTTGGGAAAATAGCCTCACAAGTGGCGTTGCGGGAGATTAAGGGCTGTAATAGATAATTTTCTTCGTTTCTAAACTATTTGACCTACCTGCTTGAAAATTGGTAGGCATGTTTCTTTCACGGGGTAAATATCCGCTACAAAATGGGTTTTCGGAAAATTGACACCCAAGGGGTGTTGCGGGGGGGGTGAAGGGGAGATATAAATAATTATTCCTATTTTTAAACTATTAGACATACAGTCTTGAAATTTGGTAAGCAGATTTTTTTCGTAGATTAGAGCACCGCTACAAAATGGGTTTCGTGAAAATCAGCCACCAATTTTCATTTCGGGAGATTAAGGGGCGTAATCGATAAATATTTTCGTTTTTAAACTATTAGATCTACCTGCTTGAAAATTGGTAGGCATGTTTTTTCCATGGAATAGAGTTCCTCTAAGAAAGAGTAAAACGAAAATCAATGTCCAATGAGGGTTGCGAGGGGCAAGAAGAGTTATAGAAAAAAATTCCTGTTTTTGGATTGTATTACCCACATACTTGAAATTAAGCATGTTTCTTTTGTTGAATAAGGTTCCACTAAGAATGTATTTTATGGAAATCAACTCCAGGGGGAGCAGGGAGTTACTGGGGCGTATTGACAAAAAAAATTCCTTTTTTCGAACTACATTGACTTAAATTTTTTTCCATTTTTTATCTCGTTGAATTGAAATATGCTAAGAACAGTTATTTTCGAAAACGACTCTCAACGGGATTATTGATAGTAAAAATTTCGTTTTTTTCTCTGTTAGATTTAGACTTAAAATTTGGCTTGCATGTACATTTTACAGTATAGAGATCCATTGAAAATTGGTTTTGCGGGAATCAACTTGGTTATAGGGTTACGAAAGTGGAAACATCATTCTATACTTTAATTTTAGAGATTTTTAGAAAATACAAATGATATTAGTTCGGCCCTTTTTTTTTATCAAGAGGTGACAGTTACAGGTATAAGTATATTTTTCAATACAATCGAATTCTTAATGCTAGAACTTTGATATCAATAATTTATATACATACATACACACACACACATATAAATAGTATATATTTATAAAACACCATGAAATATCCAGTAAAGCGGGTGGGTAATGGTTAGTATATATATATAAACACATAATGAAACGAAACTGTTTCAGCTGCATGCTTGTCGGAAATTTTAATTGCCTGTACAAAACAAGGAACCAAAGAATTATTTGCTTTGAAATTAAAAATTAAATTGGTTGAATTATATAAACGTTTTTAATTACAGTGAAAATCATTTAATATGAAACTGAAGGGGAGTGAAAAATTTTTTCGTGTTAAAGGATGCTGCAAAAAAAAAGCATATTCAAAAATTAAATTTATTAGAGAAGATTTTATTTACTCAAAGATGTAGATATTCATGTATTTAATAATAATAAATAAAACAAAAACATTCACAAGAACTTATTGAAATTTAATACAAAGGTTTCAAGTTTTTTGAGAAACAAAATATTTATTGAGTTTTTGTTAAAATAATATATTTTCCTTTGCATTGTCTTTTTTTTTAGCATCAAATTGTCAATAAAATGTTCGAAGTCATCCATTTTGTTATTCATTTCACAAATGAAATATGCATCTAAATATCTGCACATACTTTTCATGATGTGTCTCATTTCGATGTTTTTGTGTGGTATTTGTAGGGGTGGAGGGGGAAGGTAGGTTAAGAAAACAAAATTAGCCTGTGTGTCACATGCTATACTAAGAGTATTTAAATTACAAGTTTGCTTCATTTCTATGAAATATGTGAAGCCATTTTTTTTCCATTTCATACCCCTCTTAAATGTCGCTGGTGTTTTCCGTATTTTGTTCATTTCCATAAAAGAAATCTTTTCGTGTTGAGTGATTTTCGTTTCGTGTTAAGTAAAAATGAATGCCTAAAAATACATAAAACTTTGTTGGGACCATTATATTATTTCTTGTTAAGCTAAATCTTGTCTTAAGTGAATTTCACACACACACTGTATTTAAAATTTATTCCATTTCTTGTGAAAAAGAATGCATTAAATTTGAAGCCAAATGTCCTTCAATTTCTCGAGTCTTAAGATTTCTTCTTCATTTTTATTTCCGAAGTTACTGAATTATTTTTCAGTTTACTCTAAATAAATTGAATCATTGAGAAATAATACAAATGAATTAATTCAACCATTCTTTAACGTAGGCTTTTGCGAATGCAACTATACTGTTGTAAAAGAACTAAGCTTGAAGCTTATTATGAAATTGAATGAAATAAAATAATGTTTAGTTTAAAAAGCAATTTATTTTCATTTAAATGTCAATCATTCCAAGAACAATAGTTAAAAAATACACTTACTTACTATATTATACTCATTTATAATAAATTTGGATCTTTGTTAGATATAAAAGAAACACACACAAGAGATTACTGCTATATGCAGCACCTTTCAATATGCGAGAAGAAAGCGATTAAAGAAAAAATTATTACTAACATTTTTGTGCAGAATTTTTTTTTACATATAGAATATACTATATCACAGCAAATTAAAATACTCCTTTCTCGCTTATTTTGTTTATATACTTATATACATATTTCATTATATACTTGAAATTAATTTACTTTTCATTTGCATAGCAAACAAAAAAAAATGCTTTCAAAAAGACTTCGGAGTCTTTCGCAAAAGTTTTTTTTAGCACGAAAAAGCCTTCCATATCTGAAGTACTGTTTTATAGAATATACTTGATATTTTTTGAAATGAGAATATTAATTAGAATATAAAAATGCATGTTCTCAAGAGCTGAAGTGCAGCGTTATTTTCTTAATAAACTCTATACATTTAAATTTTATTTTGAAAGTAAAAAGGTAAATTATTTATTTTCAAATAATTTTTTTTTTGCATAAATCTTGTTTGAGTTTCTCTTTACACTTACTGTAAACTATTTTATTGCTTTGTTTATGAAGGGAAGCTACACAAAACAGCAATTTAGGGTGCGATAAAAGAATGCCACTTCAAAATTTTCACTCAAATTTTAAAAAAAATTATATATAATATATATATATATATATATATATTGTATACTATATATACTTTTTTTCTTTAATAATGTAAACAATCTTTTCCTTTAAAATATTAACCTCAAATGTGTACAAGCTTTATTTAAAAATTAAAAACAGCGTAATACATCCAGTTAAGAATATTTACAGAATTAAAAAATATAAAAACATATTTAGTCTGTTAAATCTTTTTCATTTGCAGGCAAAAGATACCATATAACTAAAAAGCTATGTAAAAATTCTTGAAAGGCAAGATAAATTTTTGAAGTCCTTATTTCTTTTTATGCAATTTTATTTATGATTTAGAAGACAAATTAAATTTTTTTGTTAATTTTATTTGCATTAGTCTTCATAGCATAGAAATTTTTCACTTACAGTAATTCTTTCCTTTAAAATATATCTTACCATTGTTTTGCAATTTTAATATTTTATCATTAATAATAATATCATTAAGCATCACACAATGATAAATATAAAATACTTTCAATTTAAATGTAAGAAAATGAAAAGAGTTCAAATTTTCTGTTAAACGTGAAAAATATTCTATTGTAATATGTTTCATCTATTTCTTAAAACATCAATTCAAATTTTAAGGAATAAATACTGCGGTTAAAAACGAATGGATTCACATAAATAAGACTGGTGAAATAATGTATTTTATCATTTCTTATTAAAATGTATTTTTTATGTTTCTGGTAACTTTTCTACCTGACTCTGGCTCACTCATAAACTGCTACCATCAAATATAATTACTGTTTTCAAACAAATGAAAAAAATATGATGTAATGTTAAATATCTTATTAACACTGCTGTATTCTTTTATGGTCTCTTTCTTATCGTAGTGTGACGCTTGCTCATTAACAGAACTCTCTCCAACAATACTGGTCAATATTGACGTATGGGGAATCTACTAGTCCGGAAGGGACATTGTATCTCCAAAAAATGATAAGTAATTCTATCCTTATGCCTAGGACATAACACATGTGCACTGTTTCAAAAAATGGCTTTGATGTCACCACACCTTTTCCTGCGCCGACATGCAGACGATTGTTAGTGACAATGCTGTATTTTAATGAAGCCTTATGGAACAGCTTTTATTGTTTGAGCTCCCCTCGCACGACTGGGCTGCAAAACGTTGATTGGAGATTAATGTCGACAGGTGAGAACAAATACACCCCCTCAGTGGTAACGTGATACTGCGATTTATGACCCCCGGATGGGGAACAAGATGCCGTTTCGTAGTAGGGATCACATGTGCCGGCATTTTGTCCTTACGCACTAATGGAGTAGAACTACAGTAAGGACAGCCGAGTGCAGATCTGTTACACGCGCCAATGAGAGGTGATGGGGGGGGGTAGCTCAAGATTTAACGGGACTCTCGATTCTTATCCATTTTCGAAATTTCGCTCTGAAGTTGTGTGCCCTTTATAGACAATCGGTTGAGTTTGCGGGGGCAGCCGAGCCTCAACGGCCTAGGGAGATTAATCTTACCTAATCGTGAAATACGGAGTGCCGGTTTCAACGGCTAGACTACATGAGCTGAAATTTGTACTAGAACTTTTCTATCGCCAAAAGCTATGAACTGTGTGACATATTATTATCGAATCTACCGTTTTATTATTTACTCTAGAATAAAATATCATTTTGGCAATTAGCTGCGTGAACCCTGACTCTACTATCCTGCGAAGAAAATTAACGGGGCTAAAATGTTACAGTAGCAATACATTCATCCAAAAATTGAGAAACTTTGTGAGTTTTTTTGAGCTGTCATGTAATAATTATGCATTAATCTTTAATGCTTTTTACGTTTAAATATCCTAATAAGGAGTCTCTGTATCAAATAAAAAAATATCTGTTCTTGGTGAAACATTTATTAGTTGAAACATTTTAAATATTTTGCAAACATTTGGAATTTAATAAAGAATATATCCTTTCCTATCAAGAGACTATGATTGACAGGATATAAATAAATTGTCAGGCACATAGACCTATACGGAAGATGATGCATGGTGAAGTCTCTTTTGCAACTCGTTATGGAGGGTGGAATTTGTGTGATGCTACTCTTCTTCTAAAATACAGTCCTAAAGTTATTTACAGAGTTTCAGTCAAGTGAACAAGATATCCATTTCATTCACCTAAGATCCTGATCACGCAAGAAGGTGTCTCTCTAAAATATATCTCAATGTGACTGATTAATATCGTGTATCAGAATAAAATTATCTCCTACAGCTATAGCACAGAATCTCACAACTTGATCAATAATTTTGTATACATGTCTTTCATTACCCACAGTGCTTTCATTGAATGCATGCAGTCTGCCCTCTCAAAAATGATTCTAGATTTGGGTTCGGTAAACCGTGGCTCTTTGCGTAGATGATTGCGGATTTTCAGTCTCCTGCCTGAACGAATTATAATTAAATTAATTATAATTAAACTAAGTACTGAATTGTACTTAAACTAAATTCTGTGGCGCAACAGGCCACGAGAGCCAAGGCCTACAGTACTCGTCTCAGAATTTGCCATCTTTTGCGCTGAAGTGCATAAGCAGTTGTTCCGTTCATGTGGTCAGTCTGACACGAAGCCCCAGGGTTTAGTTCCCAAGCACAAACTTGGTACTCATTTATCAACCCACTGAAGGCTGAGTCGACCTTGTCCAGCCCAATATCTGAACCCCGGATATGTGGCGTGGAAGTGCGATACACTACCACTCATTCACTGGGCTTCTTCCTTTATAATTATTCCGTGAAAAAACTGCTTGAATTTACACATCCATTTAAATATAAAACTTGTTTAAGATAGCTATTTAATAATATTATATCTGTATTAATTACAATTAACAAAGCTTATTGAAAATCAGTAAAAATATTAAAATTATTTCTAAAGAAGTAAAAACCCAATCTACTGACAAAAATGGCCCCAGGGGAAGAAATAGCTTAAAGTAATTTTGTAGCGTTTAATTATTTGCATGAATAAATTCGCGAGCACTCATGATTTTGGACAAAAGATACACTTAAATACCCTACAGAAGTGACACAAATATTCCGTATTTTATGACGAGCTTTAAGGATAATAAGAAAAGATTGTTGAAATGACTTTTGTATGGAAAAAAGATTTAATTTTTAATGAAAATTGATTAAGTGTTTCAGAATAAAGCACTTACGGTACTGACAATTTCTATCAAGGAGCTTGGAATTTAAATTCGAAACAATATGCAATTTTCTTAACCATTGTTCTTAAACTGAGTCATAGAAATAAAAATATCTTCAATAGTTCTTAGTTTTTGAAGAAATGTAAACCATTACTTTGTGTGAATAAAATTGTATTCAAATATAGTAAAAAATATTGATTGGAGCATGAAAGTCATGATCGAGACCTCTACCAGAACAAGCATATGAATGTAATTTTTTCTTCTCTAATGGGGCTTCATTTTAGCAATTCAGCCTTTTTACAGACACAAGTTCCCAAATGTGGGAGCTCTTCATGGTAACATCATCTAGTGGCAGCCTCGGTACCAATTTTGGACGCTTGAATCAATTTTTAATTCAAACTTTCGTCGGATGCTAAATATTGCCGTGATTTAATTTTTTGCCGAAAGTACCAGTGCCAACTTGATATTCTCTTAGGATCTTTAGGGACCTTTTACATGACACATAATCATATGATATGTGCCTACGATTTGCGCATCCAGAAAATATATCGACTCCAACCGGGATCAAACCCGTAACCTGGCTGACGAAGCGGGTGCGCTACTCTAACCCACCGGAACCGACGTATGAATGCAATTAGTTAAGGGTTTTTTTATAGTTAGGTTTTCTTTTCTTGAGCTCTTGACGGTTAAACCTCCTTTTTAAGACTCAAGGCTTTAATTTAATTGTATTTTTTTACTTACAAATTGACTCTTTGGTCACAAAGCTTGCCGGCAATTGTTCCAGACCGTACCTTGACTCCATTTCTTCTGGAAGAGTGTTTTTTAACAATGTTGATTCCTTATATTTGGTTCTTTGCTCCTTTCAGGTCAAACAAAGACTGATAATTATTTACTTTAAGTTAAACCTAAACTATTTCAACTCAATTCAATACTAAAAACAAACTTTCATTCATCCCTTCATCAATGGGCACGCTATTTAATCGCTCTCTTTGTTTTCGGTTTCATTGATAACCTTAGCTATCACCTTACGTTCAAGCCTTTAGTTTGAAGACGTCTTCGTACTGAGGTAGCTGAAAGTTTTCTTTTCATTACCACGAAATAGGCCAGGTGAAATGAAATAAAATATTTCAGATATAAAACAATCGTTGAGGATTGATGTAACACATGGGTAAATCTTCGAACTGGTTCCAATCTTATACTATATTGGAATTTTTACTAAGCAGTCTAGCACTACCAAGTTTTTATAAGCCAATTTCCATCCATCCAATGGCGTTACATCTGAAAGAAGCAGGTAAATCAGATCTACTTAACATTCAAGACTGCTTGAAGACAAATACTTGAGATAGATAAAGCGATATTTGTAAAATCTTCGACGTTTCAAAAGATTATTTTTAGGGTAACTTATGCTTTTCCTATAAAGTATACTCATTTCCTAAGATAGAATGATGCATAAAAAAATTTTAGCTCACAATATTAATATGACGTATTGTCCTTCAAAATATCTTTTCTTCACAATCTATCAAGGGATTTGTAGAAGTACGCCTTTAAATACATGTTGTTTCCTAAATTTTTTAAAGGGTGTTACGTACACTACAAGAGAAAAAAAAGTGTTGAGCTCTAATTCCCCTTGTTTGGAATATAAAGATCGATAAGTCCAAGAAAGGAAAATTGGGGGCACTTGGTATAGTTTATTCATAGTGTGGGATTGCGTAATAGATTTTCGATTCCAACAAACTGAGATCTGCTGTAAGTAGGAGAAAATTTTGATAATTATTTATTAGCATCTCCCCTAAAATTAACTCTAGGACTATTAGCGAAAGACCTCGTAATTTTTAACCATTTTCGAGTAATGAGGTAGGCATATGAGTTTTTATCTTTCTCTTCAAGTTTCACTACAAGTCAACATGAAGACTCTTAGACTTGGCAGATTTAACGTACATCAATCCATCGGCATCGTGGGTATTGAGATGTCTCAGGGCACCAAACCAAAACTTAACAGCAAGAATGTTGGCCACGACTTCATGACCATGACCTCTCAACTAACAACTGTTTCAATATTAAGTGCAGAGAAAAATGAATTAGCGGTTGAAGGCTCTTTTCTGACAAAGGCAATCTTGAGTAATAACGAGCTTCATTTGAAATCCTTTCTAGAAAGATGTGGAAGGTTTGCAAGTTAAGAATTAATTTAAGTGTCAGCATTATCTCATTCAGTATTTGTTCTAAGCTTTGTACATCCTCGTCTAAAAAAGTCTAAACAATAACTCATTTTTACTTAAATTAGTAGTCATGATGGCGAAATCGTGGATCATCTTATTTCTGTCGCATCATGGCTTCAAGTCCTGAAAATTAAAGGCAGGGGGTACAAACAGGTTGATGAACGTTAAAATTATCACGGTTTAAATTCCTTCCATTAACGTGGTGTAAAAATGATGAAGAGTGCGATGTCCCAGAAAGGTATCCTCATAAATTAAGCGTAGTTTAAAATTACGAGCTCATAAGCAACAGTTATCACGTAGATTTTATGACTGACTTTGATAAACAAATCCATCTAATTGTTATCCTAAGTACGGAAATTCGTCAATCAAACATCCGAATAATAGTCCTAATTCGACTTATATTAAGACAAATTAAAAGATAATTAAGACATCAACATAATTACAATTTTTATTTGAATATAATATGACATCTATTTGGCCACATGTCGAATTCTCAACACATTTTTGACAAAAGATAAAACATTGTGTCAAAAAGTTTAAAAATGTTTGATATTTACGAAAATTTTTTTCGATGAGAGCAAACAAGATGTGAATAATTTATTTATTTTACCAGTATTAAAAGCTTTTAAATACATTTTTGAACCCACAATTTCTTACGCACAAGATGAGCAGAAACTCAATTTCCCTCATCCAATGAAATTTTTCTACCTTCAACTAAGCCGCACCTGAGTTGCATGAGTGAGTGACAGACTATTTATGTTGAGCTTTTCAGCTACACGAGGGCTTTTGGTGGTGGACTTCGTAATTTTGAACCATGGTCAAGTCACGGGGACGATACCTGAGCTGGGACTCCCTTTCCTAACTTCCACACCACACCAACGGGAGGACGTTTGATCCTCGACATTTTAAAAGTGCATCAGCCGCCTCTGCATGGTGGATCTTCAGCGGAACTGGGCTAAAAATTAAGCCATACCAACCCACGAGTCCATGACCTTGACTACTAGGGTACTGTGCCCCCTGATTTTTAGTAGCAAGGACAATAGAAAAAAGTTCAGTACACAATAAATACAGTACATAAAACACCGAAAATGTTTTCAAATCATAATCTAGTTTAAACTTAACTCAGTAAATGTTGTAAAAAAAAAGATTCCTTCGAGATTTGAACTTGAATCGTTGGATTTAAAGTGCTGACCATTACGCTATGGAAAAACATTTCCATGCCAGAAATTGAACCCCGCCTGTGTGAATGTCAAGAATCCTAACCACTACACCAGATGGGAATCGAAATGCAATCAAAACTATCAAAGCGAAAGCAGGTGACACCCCTGCATTGTATCTACGCTAGAAGTAGATTGCCTACAGTTATCTGTTGATTACAATGAAATTGAATTCTTACCATATCTGTCTTTATCAGTTATATCTCTCTCTTGAAAAGAATAAGATTTCTCGTCCTTTTAATGATTCAAAGTAGTATCAACATCATAACTTCGGACGAACATTCATTAGCTCATGCACTAGTGAAGGTTCTTAAAGATTAAAGAAAAACAATCTCGGCAATAAAATGAATTTTACAGTAACTTATTCAAATTCCAGCTGATCATCTAAGTTTTATTCAACGCAGGTCATATAATTAAAAAATGCGGAAATTTTTACAGATGTAATCTGAAATATATATTCATCAAAAATAAAAGTAAGTCAAATAACAGATTTTATATCAAAATTCTTCAACTAGATATTAATGAATTCCATATTATTTCGAAACAGAAGTATTAATCTTTGAATTTCTATATGCTTTTCATGGATTAAAAATTCCTAAAAATATATATATATAATATGACCCATCTTTTACAACAATCTTTTCTTCATTTTAGGGGTATGCAAGTGTGATTACGTTATCAGAATAATTTTTATCGTATATTGATATTGCCAATTGTTAAAGAGGTTTTATTTTTTCATATTTTAATATAAATAATAACTTCATTTGCAATATTAGC
This sequence comes from Trichonephila clavata, assembly GCA_019973975.1. Lineage (NCBI taxonomy): Eukaryota > Metazoa > Arthropoda > Arachnida > Araneae > Nephilidae > Trichonephila > Trichonephila clavata. The sequence goes on along the minus strand of BMAO01036685.1, from coordinate 12,689 downwards.
TTTTGCTTTCATAGTTTATTTAAAAACACTGGTAAAGATCTCAATTTTTAACAAAAAAAAAACTGTTTAGCACCCAGTTGGATATCGAAGATATCTGAAAATGTATGGCTAATCCAGTGCTTCTCAAATTTTCAATATTTGCGACCTAATATTCAATCACAATTATTATTGCATCCCCCTCCATACAATAACAATCTATTGAATTCAATAATACTATACTTTGATGCTAAAGCTACAATACGATTTAAAGATCTTAAGTACAATCGGTGTATATAAACGTCTCGCTCAGGTGAAGCGTTAATTGCTCCGTTGCGTACGTTTTTCCGAAGTGCGATCTTTTCTGTTCACTGCTATTCATACAACTATTCCGAAGGCTTTGGAATGCAATAATAAAATCTTAACAGTGTTCGTGAAGGATTTACTTTTTTCAGAGGCTTTACTCTTATTTATTTCTTTTCACTTTCCTCTCAATACAACACATACGCACGCCTACGTGGAAAACGGTAGCATTGCGGAGCGAATCACGTACCTTTTAATCGGCGGTTAAGGAATTAACTATAAACCGTACAAATTATCAAGCTAAGTGTTAATTTTGTATATAATTTTATACATGACAAGCCCTTGGGCTCAATGACAATTATTTAATATGTTTTTAACTTAGTATTGCTAAATTAATTATAAAATACATTGAGCAGAACTGATTCATTTATAAGTATTTTTATCAGTGTAAATGGGTATTCTATTTCTTATTATGTCCGAATATACTTTGCTTGTTTACTTTCAGTGAATTAATAATTTTTTAAATAAACTTTTGTTTTCGACTTTTTAATTTGCTCGCCCACTCCGTAGAGTTATCACGCTCCGCAGTTTGAGAAACGCTGGGCTGACGTAAAAAAAATATCTTGAATCAATATAGAGACGTAGCTACCAAAATGATTTACACAAATTTATTTCGTATAAAAATATCTTACCCTTTTCTCGTAATTCCATTATTTCATCATTAATTATGTGAAGCTTTCAGAAATCTTTCAAACAATATGTAACATACATTTAGAAAACAAAAGGGATCAGGAGTTTAATTTAGATAGAGATTCAGAGAATTGTTTCATTGTTTCAGAAACTGCCTGAAGATAGATGTAAGAGCTCCTCCATGAAACTGTATCGAGTCTGCATACATTTTTACTATAATCTTGATGATACAATAGAATTACCTGACAATTTCTCTTATAGATTGTTATGCTCATGAATATATCAATATTTATATATCCTATAATGACAATTTCCCTGTACATCGAACACGATTTCAATACATTTTCTACTAGTCCAGAGTTAAAAGTCAGACAAAAAGAAAAGAAAAATACGAGTATAATTATATGAAACATGGTCTTTAAATTATTTTGTTTGAGTTTAGAACCATGTAAACAGATGTTGAATTAATTTCTAAAAGCAAGTGCTGCTACGTTATATCTCAGATTAAGTATACATTCGAAAGTGCATTCTTATACTAATTATTTCTTCAAAGGTAGAAATATTTCTACAAAATGGAATACAATGTGAGAGCTTTTTAAACACAGTGATTAATGTTTCAAATATTGTCAATAATAACGTAGTTTATACTGCTGCTTTCGATATTTTGATGAACTCAAAATAATAGGACTTATATATATCGCTTACTCCTCTACTAGTAGTCGATTTAAATTCAATTAAGGCCATTGCCGGGGGAAAGAAAATATTGGGAAAATTAAACTGCATTGAGCGAGACAAAGAGGAAAGCTAAAAATACAGGGTTAAGCATGCTTTAAAATATAGCACTCAAACGCCATATTTTACCATTTTAGTAACCATATTTTTACATTAGCTACATATATTAGTTTTAAAATAGCGTACAAGTTATGGAATTGAGGGGCCTTCAAAAACTGAGGTACATGAAGTGTTAAAATGACATCTGAATCCAAGATGAAATCAGCAAACCGCTTAGAACTAATTTAATTTAATATTTTAGGAATTTATTATTTTTTTTTAACTTTTTAGAGTAATTTCAGGAAAGAAAAACATTCATGTTTTGTATCTCCTAAGGGAGAACAAGAATTCAAGACATATTTGCAAGGCATCCGATTCTACTACACATTTGAAATATTAAAAAAAATATGGTTACCATAAAATGTTTTTATTGATACAGAACTACAAAAAAATGTACATATTCGATTTATGTAAATGTTAAATTTATAAAAGTGATTTCAATTCTAAGATAAAAAGGCGTGCATGTGTAATCGATGCATATAGTTTAAAAAAATTTTTTTTTTATTTTTTTGGTTTTTTTTACTTTCAACTTTTACGAATTTTACTTGACAATATGGAAAACAATGTCCATTAATGATTAATTCTAATAATTCTACGGCACCCAAACAATATTAAGGGTTAATTATGTAAATCAGAAATAATTTCCTTATGCTATCTGCTCAACATGTGGTGGAGTAGATAATTGGTCATTGTCAAGAAAAGAATTGTTGCCCTTATTGCTTTTGTCGAATACTGTGGTACCACTATAGACCGACCATGAGGTGTTTAGAGGGTAACGCAAGTTGAATCTATCACGTCTAAAATTTTTTATGTTGGTATAGAACGTAAGTTTTAAATGAGTGTGCAAAATTAAATCATCACTTGATCGAGGCAAAAGTACTCCACTTGAAACAATTTGAAAAATTCTAATGAGGAGTAAATCTAAAATTACAAAAAAAAAAATCGCCTAAAAAATCTGGGTAAAAAATGAACATAGAAAACTTTCATTAAAAAAAAAAGGTTCCACCGAGATTTGAACTCGGATCGCTGGATTCAAAGTCCAGAGTGCTAACCATTACACCATGGAACCAGACTTCCCATGCCGGGAATCGAACCCGGGCCGCCTGGGTGAAAGCCAGGAATCCTAACCACTAGACCACATGGGAATTGGAATACGGACGAAACAGAGAGAACATTTTCTTTCTTCCTGTATCTTATCTGTATAAGTAGATGTCGGTTTTTATATCAGAAAACAAATACTCTACTAAATCCGGCCAAATTAAACAAAATCGCCAAATGCATTAAACGTTTTCCAATCCCAAAAGGAAAAGATTTTGACAATTGGCTACATATCATAAAATTTTTAGGGTTTTTTTTTTAAAAAATTTTAAGTTTGTGTGTATGAGATGTCGTAGGATCACGTTTGTGACGTCATGTAACCCGATAATGTGCAGAATAATCAGTAAGTGATATGGGAGAATAAGTAAAAAGTAATTCAGAGATTTTTTTTTCTTCAGTAGGATAGGGAAAAATTACAACTGAGATTATAAAGAGACAGAGCAGTGTATTGTTTGTATTTTTCAGTACTACCTGTTTGTTAAAAGTTTAAAAATTGAAAGCACTTTTATTGGATTAAATTTTTGCTAAGGCATGTAAGAATGTCAAGTATTAATATGAAAAAAACAATCGATATGATCGGAAATAGAAAAAAAAATATTAAATAACTTTTCAAATTGGATAATAAGGCTTTAGAATAATTTAACGTTAGAAAAACATAAAACATAAGAAAGTAATATAATTTGTCTTATTTAAAACATAATAAGTCCCATTGTAAAAATTAAATTTTAAAATATAAATTGATTTCCATCTTAAAAGAAAATAATACCTTTCTTTTTGGCTCGTCGACTAATTTCTTTTAATCTTTAATTCTCTTTTTTAACAAGAATCAATATAAGTTTAATATTTCTTATTTTAACGAACCAGGCTGTTAAAAAGTTTATTTTTACCAATTAATTTTGATTGAATTATTTCTTTATTTTCTATTTTTAAGTCCAGATTCATTAAAGAAAAGTAAAACATGTGCAGGAAATAAAGTGTTAATTATCCTCTTAGAGGAAAATAACATCCCCAGGCACTGGAACGAAAAAGAAATGTGATGATTATAATGAGAAAGAGAAGTTTTTCATTGGTATCTATAATTCAAAAAACTTAATTTTCTTCATAACACGAGCAATTAAAAAAAACTTTGTTTGCATTGAACTTTTCATTTAACTTGTTTAAATAAACCAATATTGTACAAATATTTAAAAAAATTTCTCTGTAAAAAGTGTACATTGAATTTGTTAACAAACGTACTTCATTTTTTGGTGCCTCACAGATTGTATGCTTCATTAAGCAGAAAATACGGAATTAATTCCTGGAATTCATTTTAATAATGATTTGGTACTCTCTAAATAAATTTATTAAGTGGTAAGATGAATAAATTCATTAAACTTTACTTGGAAAGAAAACTTTGTTGACTCAGGAATACTTTTGTAGATGAAAGAAATTCAGTGTGTATTAAGCGGAATTGGATAAAAGAATACTCAGAATTTTATAATTAATTTCTTCTTAGTTATATGTCAATCATTAGTGTTTTACAGATTGAAATTAATTATGATGGAATGCGAAACTAGAAAAAAATAGATTGATAGTTTGGAGATATAAAAGAGGCAAGCGAGATTATTGCTAAAAGTAGCACCTTTCAATATATGAGATAAAGCGATATGAAACAAACTGCAGTAAAAATCGCTTAACATAAAGCTGAGAGGACTGAAACATTTTTTCGTGTTAAAGAATATTGCAAAAAAAAAAATCAAACGAAATTTAACAAAATTAAGCTTATTAAGGTACACTTTATTTACATAGATATGTATGTATGCTTGTATTTTATATAAATCAAAGAAACAAAAATATTCAAATAAAATTTAATGAAAATTTAAAAACTTTTGTAAAACCAAACATTTATTGAATTTTTGGAAAATTATCTGATATTTTTATTTTAATTGCCTTTATAGCATCAAATTGTTAACAAATTGTTCCATGTTGTTCTTTTTGCTATAGGTTTCCCATTGGAAAATAGGCGTCTAAGCAACTGCGCGTAATTTTCGTGTTCCTCTTTTCGGTTGATGCGGGATCAGGAGCTTCAATATTCGTCTCATTTTCGTCAATGGAATCTGCATCAAGGATATATTTTAAACTTTGAACAAACTGCAAAATGTCTTTGTCTGCAATAAATTAAGCTGCACATACAATATCATCATCTACTAAATCGAATTCTTCAGGTGATGAACCTGCGCGAGGGCTAATTTTCCGTATATACAAATAGTAGTTTTTCGAGACCGTTGCATTGTTTCGTGTTAACCGCTATTTCGTCTTAAGCACTTATACGAATTTCACTGTCTTTACAACCTTTTTGATCGAATTAAGAAGAAAAAAAATTATATCGATTTATTATATCACGATTACTGAAAATATTTCTTCTTCACTTTTTGTTTATTTTATTTAGCTCTATGACTTATTTGTTTATTTGTTTATTTCTATACTACAAAAAAATTTACTTTTCATTTACATTGCAGACAGGAAAAAGTTACAATTTAACGTGCGTTAAAAGAATGCCAATACAGAGAGAGAGAATTTTCACACACACAAATTTCAAAAATGTAATTATGTATTTGAATACATTTTTACTTTTATTTCTTTAATAATGGAGGTTCGGTTTTAGATGTGCAAATTCAACTATTTTAGAATTAATGTAATTATAGTTGATTAAATTTTGAGTTGAAAATTCAAAATTATAGATTTAAAATAAAAAAGCGTAATTTTTTTGACACGGAAACAGGAATTGCTGAAAAGGTAAAAAAAGACAGCCAACAGAAATTTTGTGTAATATAAGAATTGTTTTGGCTCATTTCTTATAGAAAATGCAATATTACAAAAAAAAAACTACAAAGGAATTTAAATATAACTGGTGTCTTTTAAGTGACTTCATATATATAGAAACCATATGTAAGATAAATGTTCCATTTGATGCAAAAATTTAAGCACCTCTAATATTTTAGGTCATTTCATTTTTTAATAAAAATGTAATATATAAATATTGAAAAATTAGACATTGGTTCGCAAAATTTTTATTCTCTGCGAGACACGTTTTAGTTTTTTTTTTTTTTTAATTTGTACCATTTTCTTGTCCTTTAGAATAGTTTAAAAACAAGAAAAACTTTAAAAAAAATTTTCTTGTATATTTATTTACTTGAATCTAAAAATATCGTATCTCAATTTTTTAAAAAATGATTAAATATTTTACACGTTGTCAGATACCGAAGACAACTCAAAAATTTAACTCGAGTCGATATGCAGATCCAGATGCCAATTTTTTTCTGAAAAAAAAAACAAAACAAGAATAATATATTTTTGATTTTAATTATCTACGCAATTTTTTCTTTGCAAAAAATATCTTGTTATTGCGTTCTACAATATTTTACTATTAATTTTATGCAACGCTTTCAATGAACTATGTAAATACATTTTCAAGCTAGAAGATCTGTGTGGTTCAATTTATATATAAATTGCTAGAATTTTTTAATATATATATGAAACTATCTGGAAATTAATAAAAGAACTTCATCATGAAAGTGTTTCAGACTGCATAAATGTACACTATAACCTTGATGATTCAAAAGAATTATCTGAAAGTATCACTCTGGAATTGCTTATTCATCCTCATATGAAATCAATACTTATATATCATATAATGACAACTCTCCTTAGACAACAAACATGATTTTTCTGCATTTCACTTCATTTAAAGCTCAGGCATAAAGGAAGCACAAATTCGAGTATAACAACATGAAAGGTATTCTTAGGTTACTTTGTTAGATATAAACTCTATAGAAAGTCAGTGCAATTTTCTAAAACCAAGTTATGCTACAGTTAGTCTAAAGTTAAGTACGCATTCGAAAGTGTATTCGTATTCTATTTCTTTCTTCAATGGCACAGAAGTGTTGCTACTTATGCCATCTGATCGAAAGTAACATTAGTTCAAGGTCTACGAAACTCATCGCGGCAAAGGGCTAGATTTTTAAGCCTATTGTTAGCCTTAGCTTTGAGCACCATGCATCAAGGGCTTCCTACCTCTCTTCCCCTTACACCAGTAGTATTCAAACTATGTTTCTCGGATACTGGGGTTCCACGAAACAAACCTAGGTATTACGCTAATTAAAAAATGTAAATGTAAATTACAAGTTGTGTACGTAAAACAGATTCAGCTATTAAGTTTGTAGAAACATGAAATATATCTAAACTCTTGCTTCCCAGCGCAAGTCGCACGTGCCACGGGGAAAACTTTTAACAAATATGCAATTCTGAACAGCTTGTTTTTTTTACTTTTTTTTTTGCAACTTTTAATTCTTTGCAAATGAAGTTTGGGAGTAATTAGAGGGGATACAATAGCAGAAATTAAATCCAACAAAAATGATAAAAATATCATTTGTGTTTCATGATATTCTCTAGAGGGAAAAGGGTAAAATTGTTATAAAAAAAGTAGTGGTTAACTTTGCAATTTGAATTCGGAATTACTTATTTAGTCCCAGCATTTATACGAATAAGACAGAAATTGGTGAACCTTGTTTTCGTGTTAAAACAGCGAAAGTGAATGATATCTTCAGTTTCAAAAATGTTTGGAGTCCCCTTAAGAATTAATGCACATGTGTAAGATAAAGTGACAAAAAGTATTACGTTTTCTAGTAGTTATTTCTTTTTAACTTTTAGTGTTATATTCTTAAACTTCCATCATTTTCACTCGTTTCTTAGGTTATTTTTAGATCTTGATTAAAATAATTAAGTGTGCGTTTTCTTCACTCGAGTGCACCAAAATCTTTAACAAACATTTTTGATCAACATTGCTATTCAATAAAAAAATTTATTCGCCTCATATTGCAAAAAAAAAAAAAAAAATACACAAATGACACCCTATAAACAGAAAACATCAACAATAAACAATATACGAGTATTTCTATCGATGACTTCATCCGAATATTTATACGTCAATAAAAAGGTGACAGTATATATATTGCGATAATTATAAAGCATTTAACTTTACTTTGAAGAGAAATTAAGATGGACTGTGTGTATTGAAAGTGGAGTGATAATCATGAACAATATCTTAAATACTGCTAAATTAATTGCATATAAATGCGTGCGTGGGATCAGGAATTTTCAAAGCTCATTATCCATCTTCATCTTTGCAAATGTTAAGGAATATTTCAACTTAAACGCGGAGGACTAAATATAAAAAACATCGCCCTCAAATATTTGCATTCCAACAAAAAATATTTTCTTAAGGTTCTTTTTGAGTCAACTATAAATTGGGAAAGAATTGGTGAAATTGCAATTGTTTGTAAGGATAATAAAGTTGTGTATTAGAAACGTAATATCTTGAAAGTTTGATAGTAAATATCAAAGAATTTAGTATCTTTTCATTCTCTAAAAACCATCGTGCGATTAATTGATATATTCGTATATATTTTGTAAAGAAGAATTTATATTTCCTTTAAAAAAATTCAATTCTATAAATTTATTATGCAATAAAAAATATGTTATAGCCACTTTGATAGTTTCGGTTCGTTATTATACGATTCCTGCTGTCCATGAAAGTAAGTCGTTAAGCAAATTTCTTCCATAACGAACTACTGAGAAAAATACTTGATATTATAAATAATTATATGAAAAAAACCCAGGATTGTAAATGGAAATGAATACCATTCCTACGCTCATTCAAACGCACTAATTTTGCTAGTGCATGCTCGAAAATAGTCTTCTTTTATAGCTTGTACTGTTCTCGCACATGTTCGAGCAAAATAATCTTGATTGAAGATAATATTATTTTAATTGGTTAATTCTTTTCTATTTTTCTTCTCTTATTCTGTTTTTAAAAATGATTAAAATTGGGAACTTATTTTCTTCGGAAGCAAACGCAGTGAAGTATTTCCCAAAGTATGGTCTAATTGTAAGTACCCGAAAAACTATGGAACTTAGAAGAGTAAGGAACGTGACGGAACTACAAGATAAGATATAGATTCGTACTTATTCGTATTCATAGGGTGGTGTCTACATAAGTAAAACTCTTTTGCCACGATTTTGAACGCAACTAATATGTTCTGGTCATCTAAATATTGTAGTTATTAGATGATTCTTTTATTTCAAGTGTATGTTTTTTTAAATGCAATATGTAATTCCAAATCTACGCCAGTTTATTTGTATTCCGCTATAGTTTTAGGCGCAATTAAAATAATTCCAAGCAGGCTATGGACGGAATGTAGATTTTATTTAAAATGGCCGCCTCGCACCTCGTGAAATATGAAGAATAAGAATATATTGCTGAAACTTGATGAAGCAATTGAGAACTGTAGAATTACAACTATTTAAAATGATTTAAAAAGTAAGATAAAGAAGAAATCCCCTTTATTTTCCAATTAAAACGGCACAGAAAAGTGAAGAGAGAAACTGAATGTAGGAATTTCAAAATGTCGATAGAAAAAAAATTAAAATAGGTGAGAAAGTAACAAATTAAAAATAAATAAATAGATCATTTGAGGCCAAAAGAATAATTTAATACTAAAAAGCAATTTTATTATGGGAAGTGAAAAAAATTAGGAAATTTATTATTAAATAAAAACAGTACAAATTAGCTATTTTCTATCATTAAAAAAATAATTCTGTTGACAGATTTGTCATTATGTCTGTTGAAATTCACACCATACGATCCACAGTAAAAAATTGGACCATGTAATGGGGTGGATTCGTCACTAGAGGGCGCTGCAATTGTTTAACCATCATCACGTGATTATTAGTGTGTGATCAAGTAAACAATAACAGCTGATCTTGTTACACTTGTGGTTGTGTGCTAACTTTCGAATTTGCTTACATTATTATTTTATATTCTTTAAAGTTTTTTAGTACTCTAAATATTTTTAATAATTTCTAGCCTTTTGCTTTTCGTATAGTATTTAAAATAACTACACAGTTTTAGTTTATAATATTAATTTAAGCTTATTTAGAGTTCTGTTCCTTGTGTCTTGTGATTTTGTATACTTTTAGACTTAGCAAATAGTTTATCAGCCACATTGTGTTTTAAGGTGACTGCCTACCTTCGGACCCAATTTTTTTAAAAAAAACAATTTTTTGAAACAAATTGAGTATTTTTAGGAAGAAAATAGAAAAAAATATGTAAATACATAAACATTTTAAAATAATTATTGTACTTTTAGAAAAATTGGTTGTTTTGAAGGAAATTTTACCAAATTTATACTAAAACGGGAAACACTGTACAAAACATTCTAATGCAGTTATCTTAATTTCCTTTATACACAACATACATACTATGGTGCTTCTTAAAATGAACCAAAATCTAAGAGAAATATTAAAATACAAAAAAATTACAGGCAATTATACATTATAATATGAAGATTTTGATATTTTTTAAGGTTTTTCTTCATAAAAACTACACTAAATGAAAAACTATTCAACCTACAACAAAACTTTTGGTTCACTTTATGAAAAATAGTACAAAAACATTCACACAAAATTTTAAAGCATTATCTTGTTTCGTTCTTAAAATATCATGCATCTCGTAAGAAGTTTCTTTCGAAAACATAATTTTTGAGAAAAAACTCATTTAAAGTTTTATGTTAATGTAAAAAGGTATACATACTCTTACAAAATTTCTAAAATTCACCAGGATGATATGTTACACTTCCTTTTCTTCCTGGGCAACCCTTTTTTCTTTCGGTGAGCTCGTGTTTGTTCCTTTTCAATTTTGTAAAGGGTAGTGAATGTCTTTTGCGTCGTTAATCCGTCGATAGTCATACAATTTTAATAGCGTACCATATAACTACCAACATTTAATCCCAGCTTATTTATTACTTTTAATAAGCCACTAGCACCTTCATTAAATTGTAAAACTGCTATATATGCCCCTAATTGTAAAGTTTGAAGTTCAACAAAGTTTTGTTAGGAACTATGTTCCACAGAACACCATTGAAACTCTCATTGGCGTTCTGAGTCATTCCATGCAAACACTTTTCTAAAAGTTTTTGATCACACCAGTTTTAAAGTATTGTGGTTTCACAATATTTATAATATTTTGTGGAAGTCCAGGGGATTTGCGGTGAATATTTTACCAAGTGCCTTTGCTTTTTGAAATTTGCACAACTATCGGTTCCAGTTGGGCATTGACCATGCATAGGCTTTTCGGTACTGGAACAGCAGTGGTAAACGCAGCAATAACTGTCTTTGCATGTTTGCTAAATTGTTTGTATTACTGCGAATTGCTATCCCGTAATAATTTTGCAATTTATCGATCAAATTGTCCGTCAATTTTCCCTTTCCTCCCAATCCTTTCACCGACTTTTTTAATTTTCTGAGATGAGTCCCACCCTTTTCTGCACGTGACCAATGCATTCTAGTTTGTTAACTGTATTAGGAGCATACATATTTTTTTACCGATTCATATGCTTTGGAATCCCCATCACCATAGTAATCGTGTACTGTAATTTACGTAGATTCTCTGATCGCTCAAATATGCGATATGCTCCGACAGTCTCCATGCTTGAAGCAGAACCTTATGATTGAAACAAACATGGTATTAGAAGCAGCACCTGGAACTTTAGTCAGATTTGAACACGTTCTACAAAAATGTGACATTATTTCAATGTCCAAAATTTTCCCTGTGTCAATGGATATGCAACTGACACAACCATTGTGAGACGAGTAGCCACGCTTCTGCAAGTCCCCATCCATCGACACGCACAGCACTTAATGATTCTTTGGGCGAGTTTTTAATTCTTTTACCTCAGTGCTGCATTTTTTCATGCTTTCTATAGAAACTATAGATGCAGCCTGCTGAATTTTAATTCTTGATTCGAAAAGCTTTTTTGGAAAGGAAGGCAAGTCCAACATACCGAACAGTTTATTTCCAGCAGTGTACCCTTTCCAATAACTCTTAAGGCAAAAAAAATCAGAGTATTCAGATTAAAATTATTGTTGATTTTTTCCGATGAAGTAAAGCCTTTTAAGAAATCACAGTTTCTTACATTTTATGGAAAAGTTTGAGCATATTCCATACTAGAGTCCTCTGTCAAACTGAGTCATCATTAAACAAATTGGACAACAGAGTACTGAAAAACAGAAAGCAAAGTGGTGATATCAAATATTCGATGTCCGAATATTTCATTACAATTCCAGAACTTTTTTCTGAGAAATTATCATTCACAACTTCAAGCTTTGATGCACTTGCAGTTTTTCCGTTCAATGTTACTCCAGTAGGTGTATCTTGAGCATCTATACTTGAACGTTTGTTTCTATATTGATTTCCGGAAAACTTTCGCTCTTTTTGGGCGAGATTTAAATTATGCCCATATTTAGAATGTTTTAAAAAACTTTTAAGCAATTTTTAAAGTAAAATATAATTTTTGGAAAAAAGAGACCAAACATATAGCTTAAGAAAAACACAAGCTAGAATGTAAACAGACTGTCTGTTGCCAATTTTTAGCAAGAAATAACTACACTAATAATAAAGTAATGGCTTAAACGCTAGAAAAATTACGGAAATATATTTTATAAATTAAAAAAATGAGAGAAACTGTAAAATTTGAGTTAAAAATTGCAATTTTCTGCAACTTCCGGTTTCGAAATGCTACTTCCGGTTCCCTTTAGCAGAGAGTGATGTTTTTTAAAATCACTCTAACTTAATTTCTATTTTGTGTTAAGGAAAAAGAAAAACTGTTTTGGAAAGAAAAATGTTCAAACTATAATATTTTGAAAAAAAAAAATTGCCTTATGTGGTCGAAAAACCACATTTTCAACGTAGCAGC
>BMAO01036684.1:0-19784 GCA_019973975.1 Trichonephila clavata | reverse complement strand
TTTTATTAGAAAAAAAAATGTTTAAATATATTTTAGACAAAAATTAAATCCCTGAACAAGCTATTTTAACCCGGGATTTTTGGCTTAGAAAAAACACCGGGATCCATTGATTTCGGAATTCTTGGATCTCGGGGCAGAAAATCCTATTAGATATCTTCCAAAAATTATAAATGCCTCGCTCCAAGTTAGCCGACAGCGGACATCCTGAGTGTGGGAGAAATGTCCGTTTTCTGACCTCACTCGCGATGGGGAGAAAGATGAAAGTAAGAGAAAACATGAAATTTCACGGTCTAACATACACATCCGCCTCGAACCCTTCAAGGTTCAACACGTAAGAAAACTAACATTAAGCGTATACAGTACAAAAAAAGTAAATAAGATACATTAAATGTAATACGAGATTCACAATATTTGAAAAAAAATTTCAAAATATATTTCAGACAAAAATTAAATCCGGGATTTGAAAAACATCGGGATCCCGGGGCAGCAAATCCTAGCACGGCCATTTATGAGGTTTAACCCATTGGTTGCCAAGTACGAGATATCTCGTAGTAAGCGTGTGTACCAAAACTGCCGGCTACGAGATATCTCGTTGTGTGTGCTAAATTTTAGGTTGATTGCATATCTCCATTTGAGTTAGGAATTATTAGAAAGGGATGAAAAATTTATGCAGTACAGAAATCATATTATCAATTTTTATTATTAAAATTATAACTTAGACGATTAGATTATAATATAATAATTACATACAATGACTGTATTCTAAAAATTAAAAAAGTTCTTTATATTGTTGGTGCTGTATGGGATGAGCTTTAAAGCAAGGATCAAAGTAAAGTACTGGGTTGTTGGAACGCACTGGACAAAAATACCTCATCTTCTTACCTTTTGTTTTTTGCTTGGTACAAATTCGACATTGCATTATAAGCATCCTTTTTTATGCGGAGGAAGATGTTCTAAGTAATGAAAATCACACACACACACACACACACACACACACACACACACACACACACACACACACACACACACACACACACACACACACACACACACACACACACACACACACACACACACACACACACACACACACACACACACACACACACACACACACACACACACACACACACACACACACACACACACACACACACACTTGTATTATAGTTGCTGCTTTCTACTACATTGTTGCCGTTGTCACCAATAAAAGCATAATACTGATTCCTAAATTAACGCATCCTCATCTTTTTATTCCCTCGATTTCTTTGGTTATAGAGCATGTATGCATTCTGAAAGAATATTTCGAAGTAGGGTAGAATAATTTTATTGTACCAATAGATGGTTTTCCTGAGGTCTGATAATTATTACTTATCAGTCCATTTTTATTACTTTACAACTCTTTATAACGACCATCGTCTTATAGGGTTTTCCCAGTGACGACCATTACACATCAGTATGAAAATTTGACATAGCATTACATATCTGACTGTCACCAGATAAAATTAGGCGATCAGCTTGTAAAATCGAACAAAATGAAAAGAAAATGTTTTTATATGAAACTTTTTATTGAAAAGAAATCCACTACGGGTTAACTGGTAAGTGGCACGCAGTACAAGAGTCTTACTTAGTGACGCCAGCTACGAGTTATCTCGTGGTGTTTTTTTTTTCAATAAAAATTACCGTCAATGTGCCATTACAATATTACATGAGTAATTTCATATTATTATATGTTGTTAAATGCCATGTTTTCTTTAAAATAAATTCTTGGCACTCTGGGTGTGTACGCTCAAAATTTGCATGGCAGTGAATTTAAATCTGCGTTTCTCAAACTGTGGAACGTGCCCCCTTGGGGGGGGGCGTGATAACTCTACGAGAAGGGGCGTGAGTATATTGAAAAGACGGAAACTAAAGATTATTTAAGAAAATTACTAATTTACTGAAATAAACAAACAAAATACATTCTGACACAATAAAATATAAAAGTCGCATTTACATTGATATAATGCACTTATAAATGTATCAAGTACTGCACAATGCATTTTATAATTAATTTAGCAATAAATACTAAGAAAAAGTTTAATAATTACCAGAGAACACATGATCTTGTTATATGAAAAATTATTTTCAAAAATTAGCACTTATCTTGATAATTAGTACGGTTTAAAATTAATCCCTTGACCGCCGATTTAAAGTTACGCAATTTGCTCCCCAATGCCACTGTTTTCCATGTAGGCGAGCGTATGTGATGTATTGTGGGAAGGGAATAAAAAGAATAAATAAGTAAATCCTCTGAAATAACAAAATCCTTCACAAATACTGTCAAGCCCCTTTTACTGCATTCCATTGCCTTCGGAATAATTTTATGAATAGCATTGCAGAAAAGATAATACTTCGGAAAGACGTATATATACATCCAGGGGAATAACGTTTTGTCTGAGCGAGACGTTTATGTGTACGCTATTAAGAGGTTTAAGTCGTATTGTAACTTTAGCATCAAAGTATAGTATTATTGATTTCAATACATTGCTATTGTATGGAGGGGGGTGCTATTAAAATTATGATTGAATATTGGGTCGCAAATATTGGAAGTTTGAGAAGCGCTGGGTTAAATAGAAAGGAATCTCGTCGCTTCATGCAATAACTTGTCTAAAATATGACAGTACATATAAGAATCGATGAATGTGAAGGGAATGCGACAAACCTTTTTAGTATTGAATAGAAAGCTGTATTATTCTTTGTATTGTTAATAAAATAAAGAACGAAGTATTTTTGAATACAATTCATATCCTGTGCATAAATTTACTACAAAAAAAATTAAACTTTTGTGTTAAAGTTCATTTATAAAATAGTCTTATTCTATAATGTTTAGCTATATCATTTTCATTTACCTTTTTCAGGATATTAAATTTGTAAAATTTTTCTGCATTGCAATAGAATAGTGTTGTTTTACTTGGGAGTTGATGGTCAAAATTTTGGTATAAAAAGGGGTCCATGGGTATAGTAAGTTTGGGAACCACTGATGTAAACTATTTCCTTAAAAACTATGTTAACACATGTGTTTACACATTGAGGTTAAAATTACTGATGGTTTTAGATATCGCTTAAAGATATTGAGAATGAAAATATATATGTAGCTACCCGTCCGTTTCGCTGGGTATTTCATGATGATGTTTGAATACATTCTGTTTATATATATATATAAACTATTGTTATCCAAGTCCTAGCAATAAGCGTCCGATTGCGTTGAAAAACCTTCTTACAGCCCCCTACTCTTGTTTTAAAAAGTACAGGGCTTCTAAATAATAATTTCTGAAATTGAAGTAGAATTATTTTATCCCACTTTCCCAAAGTGAATTTAGTGGACCTCTACTCCTTTTTAGTGGATCTTTACTCACTAAAATAAACATGCATAACAGATTTCATTTCTGTAGATCTAGTAATTTGAAATTTTTTTTTATCAGTACAATCCAGTAACTCTTTGGTTTACTACATTTTTGCAAAATCCGTTCTTAGCAGATATTACAAAGAAACATGTCTATCAAATTTAAAGCTCATTAATTTTAATGGCTCAATAATGGAAGCATTTATCTATAAAGTCCCTTAAACCCTCGCAACACCTCTTGGGGGTCGATTTTCGCAAAATCAGTTCTTAGAAGCTCTCTACTCCGTGAAAGGAATACGCCTACCGAATTTCAAGTCTGTGGACCTTATAGTTCTAGAGATAACGTAATGAATGAGTCTCGCTTTTCTCCTTTATTTGTATATATAGATAAGTATATTATTTTAGTTCATAATGGTCCTGTGTGTGTGTAAGCCGTCCAAGACTTCGCGGGATAATTAATTTCTAGTTTATCCGCTAAACGAGAAATAACCATAACCTTATCTCCCCAGCCTTATTCCTCTTCTCTTTTTTTCAACAATTTTAAATCAGAATGTTGCAATTTTGCATCACCCGTATATACGGACCAATCAGAAATGACCTTAACGGAAATCATATGATTTTAATAGTTTCCGGTTGACCAAAACTGTAAGTGGATGAAATTTCTGGAGCGAACAAAGAATGTTTTTGTTCTTTACTTTTCGTGTCTCCTTTATACTTGTTTGTTCGTCCTTAAAAAATTGAGTTTAATGTTTAAAAGCCTCCCCCCATCCTTTTCACAACTGTATCAAAACCAAAAATATTTGAATAACAAAATATCCAAATCAAGTCTGTAATACTACATATATCTGCAAATAAATTTTTCTATGAATTATAAATCTACCACAGAATGATTTAGTTGCAAAATATTTTAATAAAATCAAACACAACAGCGACAAATGAGATTTTTGCAGTCATTTTTAAGTCGCGCAAAATGACGTATTCAAAATAAAAATCCAACAAACCATTGGAAAGGAAAACTTTGTAAATTAGACAAATGTTTACATTGCACAAACTTAAATCGATAGAGCTGTTTCCACTATAGTTTTCTCTCTAACACTCTGTGAAAAACAACAAAAACAAAATAAGGAAGAAAAAAAAAGCAACATACTAGGGGAATCGAAACGCTTTTACAAAGACGTTCCAGAGCAGTTAAGAAAACTTATTCCCCGCTCAATGTTCTCCCGCTGAGGAATTTCCCGCCTTTCTTATTATCGTTTCGAAGTCGTATCTGGCAACTGTATCGAGAGAGGAATCCGAACTGTAGGAAACGACTTCTTATTTATCCTCTTCTGCTTCGGCTCTCTTATCAGTTTCGTAGAAAGATGCAACTCTTAGAAAGTAAACACATCATCAAAAGGAATCCTCTTGTGTGGCCCCGGGCTGTAACGTTGGTTCCTTCCATCAATTTGGATCTCGAATGAAAACTAAACGAAGGCGGGTTGTGATCAGAGGAACGAGTGGGGAAAAGGATTCGCGTTTGTACTTTGAAATCTATTGTTTGTCGAATATATCGGGTTATTTCCCTACAGTTCATTTTAAAATTACGTTTGATTTGATTTCTATTTTCGTTCTACTGTGAAGTCTATTGGCGAAGCACTTCGTAGTTTTCAACCATGGTCAAGTGACGAGAAAGACACCTGAGCTGGCATCTCCTCCCCAAAACTCCCAACCTCGCCAACGGGAGTGCCACTGACGACCCACCTTGTGATGGGGATTCACATTAACTCTATTGAGCTCAAAGTTCTACCGTTGGATTAATTTGGAGAGGGTGGCGTCAGCTCAAGTGTCGTCAACGCCCCTTGATCGCGGCTTAAAATAAGAGGTCCGTCACCAATAGCCCTCGTGTTGGTTTTTAGTGTGACGTTAATACAACTCTCATTCACTCACTCGCCAACGACAGTATTTTGATCCTCGCCTGTCTACACATCTTGTCTTTAATGGCATCAGGATTCTAACTCCCAACTCGTCGGTCACAAATTCGTGACCATGAACTATGGTGGCCCCATAAAATTACGTATGAGTTTGATAAATTTTTTAACAACGAAACAAATTTTACAAATTATTTACATTCTAATTTAAATAAAAATCGAGACCATACATTATTAACATCTTTCTAATGCTATGTTGTTAAAAATTATTAAAATATGACAAAAATGTTTATAATTACATAAAGAAACAATGATGCGAATTTTTTGTACATCTTTTTGAGATATATTTATTAATACTCGTAAAAACGTAGTACTTAATTTAGAAACAAGTTGTTGAAGCAATTAATATTATAATTATAGCAATCGATTCAATGTGATGAAAGAAACTGTAACTTAGATGGGAAAAAATATGAAGTCAAAACATGTAAACTATTTCCATTTCTGTTCGACACGAGTTTGTGTATCCGATTCTCTAAACTCCCACACTAACGTAAAGACTTTGAACATTAACAAATTTATCAGCTCCTTTATACAGAGGGTTGAGAGGCACAAATCTGAAAACAATATTGGAATTGAGTTTGTGACTGAGACCATTGGCTACGGAGGTCAGTGGGTCGTAAAGATATTTGATACTTTTTGAGTCGGTTCTTTGTTTAGATAATTTTAATTTTTTCAAAATTTTTTTCCATATATTTAATATGCTCTTTGTGATTAAAATTTGAAATGAAAACCAAAGTGTTTTCGAGAAAAATATATTTGTGTGTGTGTATCGTATTATTAAGAATTTATCATATGGACGTTGGATTATTTCTGATAGTTTATTCAAAAATTTTCCAAGAAAATGTAAATGGGGTACTTTTTAAAAAAGAAGAATGACGGAGAAGTATTTAAAAAAATACATGCATCGTAAGGTATTCATACCTATTTTTTTCTTTTTAAAATTAGCAATGCAGTTAAGCAGCCCATATGTCAAAAATTCTTTATTTTACTTTAAGTGTAAGCAGGAATAAAAAACACGATATTAAATTTTATAACTCAGAATATTAATTACTTAAATGTGCATGAAATTTTTTTAATAATTCAAAAAGTTATATTAAAAAAAAAGAATTATGTGTAGTTAAAAAAACGTTTTTAAAAATAATTTTACCGAAATTCATGAAACTTGAGCAAATATTCCTCATTTTAACATTTCAGTGTGTTCCACACACACATACTTCGTTAAAATCTTCATAAATATATATTTCAGAGTTGAAATTCCTTCAATAATATGAAAAAGGTATTAAAGTATTAAATACTTCTAGGAAACCCAGTGGCTGAGTGGTAGTGCATCGCGCTTCTACGCAACAGGTCCGGGGTTCAAAACCCGGGCAGGGCGAGGTCGAATCAGCTTTTCATCCCTTCAGTGGATCGATAAATGAGTACCACGCTTCCTTTGGAACTGAACACTGGGTTTCGTGCAAGACTAACCACCTGCCCGAAACATCTACTCATGCCCCTCAACTCACACGGTCACGAAAACTGAGATGGGCACAGTAGGCCTTGTGCTGTTGCGCCACTGTGTTTATAGTCTAATTTAATATTTCTAAGTACAGCAATGTAATAAAAGTATTTTTTTCACCGACAGGTCTCAACAAATGAAAACACTTGAAAACAACAATGGGCTAAACTCCTATGACATCATAGTCACGTGATAACTGCAATTACGTGTTTCCAGTAACTCAGTTCATACATTGATGAGTCATCCCATGATAAATACATTTGTGATAGTCACATGATAAATACAATTACGTGTTTTAACCAATCAGTTGAAGAGCTTCGATGTTGGCAACTTTTGCTTCCTGCAGAAACTTTCTTTTAAAAAGCATATATTTGTTAACAATAATAACTCTCAAAGATAAACAAAATGCATTTGATTTAAAAATACTCGAGTAATAAAAGTTTTTTTTTTAAATTTTGAAAAACCTTTTGAAGAATCCAAATATTTGATCATGTTTACTCAATTATCAAAATTGAATTTCACAATAAATATAAGTCTGATGTCAGTTTAGAATTCAACGGAGAAGACGTGATTGCATTTATCAGTATCGTTGAAAAACTTTATTTCCTTACTTAATACAATTAATTCAATTTAAAAAAGTAGTTTATTGTAGATAAACAAATAAATATTGTAGCAGTGTACACATTCTTCCACTTTCAAAAAAAAAAATCTAATTTTAGTATCGAAAAAATAGCCGCACTGGGCGAATAATTTGATCTACTGAAAGAAACACTTCAACACTTATTCGATTTACAGAACGAAGGGGGAAAAAGTAAGGACGTGAAGAAACAAACCCATAATTTTTTTCTTCACCCTCTTCAACCCTTTTTCCGTTAAAATAAATTTATCCTAGATGTATGTCCTCACATTTTATTGTCGTCAGTAGTTTCCATCCGACAACTCAACTTCACCGGCTGTCGTTGAAAAGCAGGAAAAACAATAATAAATGCAGTCTGGAATGGATAGAGGGGCAGAGGGAGGTGCATATTTTAAAAGGCCCACGAAACCCAATGGGGGTTTTTGTAGCGTTATTATCGTTGTGTAAAAAGGAGAAAGCATTGATTGGTGCTTGTAATTAAAATCATGGACCGAGTCGAATGGGGTTGCTATAATTAAGGAGGGGATTCTTTACTTTGTGTGTAGTCATCTGAATGATGAGGTGAATAAATGTGGGTCGTATATCAAGTTGCGAAGCTTTAATTACAGGCCTGATTATTTCGCGTTCAAAAGAGAAGTAACTAAGATTTTTTATATGTATAAACTTTTAATCATTTTTAACATTGAAAATATCTCAAAGGCACTTTTCAATTAAGGTATCCGACTACCGTAAAATTGTCAATTTTGTCAACAATTGGCAATATTTTTTTATTATTTTATTTTATATGCCATCTTATTTGCTTTATAAAAATACCAAGTTTATTACTTTTCGTTCACTGGAAAACATGCGTAGAGGGCCGAAGAAGAGAGAGTTATAGCAGAAAGGCGTGCCTGAGGTAATTTGAGTACCAAACACGATGGCAAACATACGTGTGCTGACAGCGTGGGCTTAGATGGAAGTGTGGATTATAATCCACAATGAATGGATACATGGTCCTAATGTGTCCGTGATCCACGAACGCCTACAGACCTCGTATGGTGAAGAGATCATGTCTAGACAAATGGTTGGTCAGTGAAGGAAGGCAGAATATGGCCGATGAAGGTCGAAATGGGTGCCCTTCTAGTTCCCAAATGAAAACAATATTGCTAGAGTACAGGAAACGGTGTACCTAAATAACGTGGAGAAACGTCCAAGTTCACCAGTGAAGAAAAAATCCTTACAAAACAGTGCCGAGATGGAGAAAGATTTGCAGCAATTCCTTGCATCGCAAGGAAGCATTCCTTGAGTCAATCAAACTGTTTCCATGCAACAATTAAATGACTCGATGTCGGTGATGACTATGCTGAAACATAGTGCAAGGTATATACAAGTATAGTAGAACTTATAGTTCCTGATGTTGTGGTTTAATTTTTTTTGGGAATAGTTTCCGTGTGTAAGAAAATGAAGAAATTTACTTTCGGAACGTCCCTTGTAGATAAAAGTTATTTCTCTTCAATGTTTAGATGTTCTTGAAAGATCATTATACGCCTCAAAGACTATATTAATTTTGCATGCTTAGTTTTGAAATGATTTAACTGTAGCCGCATTAGTCTCTGATTGTTAAAGCAAAGGAAAAAAATTCCCTTGAATCGTTTGAGTGCTTCTGTGCAATAGTTTTATGCATTAAACATATATATTTTTTAAAATTTTGAACACTTTTTTTGGAGGGTTATGCTAGTGCTATTTCTGTAATTTTATTCTACCATACTTAATTTTTTAATTTTAATGAAATATTTATGTTTAGAGAAATTTTCTTTTTTTATTGTACAAATTATGAAAATATTTGATTAAAAGGTTAAAAATTCTACTTTTAAAAATAATTCCTTAAATTTTTTGGGTATGACTTTATATGGAAGCTATTGAGTTAAGAATTAATTAAAGGGGATTTCATTCCATTAAACAGTATCCATAGTCGATTGGAAAGGGTTGCGAACATTGCAAGAACACAAGGCACCGTTGATTAATTTTGAAAAAATCAAAATGAGTTGCATTTCTATGGTATTAATGAAAATATATATATCAACATTGCAAATCAATGCAGATTTTAATTTTTTTAAAATATCGTGAATTTTAAAAAAAATAATTTAAAAAGAAATAACTGAAAAATTGAAAGAGACGCCATAATGTAAGAAGGAAATCAGTTGAAGAAATACAAAACAATTATATTATGAAGAATCAGCCTATTTTATTAGAAGATCAAGTTTAGATTGAATATTTTCATCCGTAATTGATTTTGAGATTCTTTTCAGAAAAGTTTTTTCTTTACATTAAATTCGGATAATATACAAAAGCTATTCAAAAATTATCTTAAAAGCAGAAAATATGAATTCAACTTAAGCATTAAAAATTTACTGTCAAGTTTTCTCTCGAAAGATTAAAATTTTATAAAAAAATACACTATTTTTATTTTAAGATAATTTAATCTTATTTTAATTAAAAAAGAATCAAAGATATCTCTCTCATATGCTAAACCTTATTATAAAATAATAAGGCTACAATGCACGTATATGATTATTGTTTAGGATATAGGTAGCTCTGCTTAAACAACGGTGTTGGACAAGTGCGGGGGGAGTTATGTGTAAGACAGAAAAGAGAGGTCTGAGATTAGTGTTTGTGAGGATTTTATGAGGTGTGAGTCGTTTAGTTATGCATAAGGTGTGAAAAAGTTAATAGTTGTAAAATAAAGTTATTTGTTATCAAAAAGAGGCAGTTACTTTTAGATAGTAATATAATTAAATTATAATAATTATGACGTCTTATAACAAAATTGCCTTTGTAAGTTTTAGAAAAAATTATTTTTTAAATAATTTTAATTTTTTAATGATTTTTTCCGTGATTGAAACTTAAGTTTTATTAAAGTGTGATTTAATTATTTACCTTTTTCATGTGCTGCATAACTACTCCAATTTTTGTGCAGTGTCATAAGTTATATTCAATACGAAATTCGTTTCAGGTTTGCAAGTTAAATTTTTCACTCAGTCCCACTTTGTTCAGATCGACTTTAACTAGAGTCAGATTACAAAGATGACATCTGTAAGCTGATGTAATGCTATCTAAACTTCTGCACCACGAGAGCTTAAAAAGCTTTTAGATTCAACGAGAGGCATGTCTTATTCCTCATCGTATCAATCTTAGATGAAATCAGGTCTTGAATCTTGCTTTAATGTTTTTAAATTGCGTACTAATCAAGTTACAGATATACCTGATTTTATCATAATAATAATAAGAATAATTGAGGATTATATTGCTATATTTAAGTAATATCTCCCCCAACTACCAATCCTTTCGAATTTGAAAAAGCATATTATTCTAGTTACATGGAAATTTCATTACATAATCATACCTTTACATTCTCATACCAAATACATCGTATCTGAAAACACATACACAATATAATGAATGTTTGTATAAAATGGCTTTTTTCTTCCGAATTTCAAATTTAATTTTTTTTAAAAATCTGAATACTCAGAAGTGAACCATTAAAAATTTACAAAAGTATTTTTAAAAAGCGGTGGGAAGAGTAATCATCTTTTACAGAAATAGAATTATCTTTTACGCTTTCGCGGCTATAATCTATTACTTTTAAATAAATCTAATAGTCTATATTTGAGAATGAAAATACACGCACGCAAATGGTTATTTTACTGTATTGTGTATAGTGCAGATAGCATAAACTTTAATGACTGTCTGTTTACAAACTTTGTGGAAAAACCAAATGAGAGAGAATTATTATATAGTAAAAAAATATTTAACTTAAACATACAGGGTGCATAGGAAAGTCATTTTAACCAGAAAATACTTATGATCGGAGAGCGTTATAGCTATGTAAGTGAGGTCACGATATAGTAAAGCGACTATATATGCCCGACCTAATGCAAATGACAGCAGCACCCCTAGCGGCGAACTTTGGAAAATATGCATTGCAAATCAAAAAAGAAAAAGAAATATAGCAAAATTTCCATTTAGCAAGATTTAAAACATCAATTTATTAGAACGAAACGACATTTAGTTATCATGGATAGAGTAAATTATCACCTGTATGGCCAAAAGGATAAGATATCTATCCAACTAAAATTTCTTGTTCAACATTGTTTGGTTGGACGAGGTACTGATTCAAAGTACTAGATTACTAAACCGACACAATGCTCATTATTGGCCGATGGAAGATACCTCATGAGGACTATCCACTGGACACTAAATGCGCTGTTCCATTAACGTGCGGTGTGGCATCTGGAAGATTCGCTTACTGGGAGCCGTGTTCTACCAAGATACATTAAACGGACAGAGGTACCTGTAACTAACACAGGATATCATATCTGACTTTGTAAAGGACGTTTTTCTGCCCTCATTACAATACCTGGGGTTCCAACTTGACTGTGCCCCTGCACACGAGATAGCTGGAAGGCGAAACTTTCTCAAAGATTGTTTTGAAAAACAAATTATCTGGTATAGTGGTTGTGTTGAATGGAATTCACGATCGTTGGATCTCACTCCATTAGAATTCTTGTGGTGTTACATAAAACATCAGGTTTATGCAACTATACATGCAAAGAGTCTGCTGTATCTGCGTCGTCGTATAACATATATTTGCAATTGTTGGAACATTTTCATGTTGAGAATTGTGCACGCAGAATTACTCTCACGAATATAAATGTGCATCGTGAGAAGTGGCGAACTCTTTAGACATATTCGAAATTAACTTTTTATAAATGTGTGGCAGTTCTCCTTTTTGAATTCTCTTTGTGTGACGTCATCAAACTGTATTTACTGTCATCATCTGGGTGATGTCATCAAACTGTATACATATTTTATGCAATAAATAGTGCTTTTCTTTATACCCTGACTATTCCTGTAAAATGTTTACACAAAATTGAGTGCATTGAATTTGGATATTTTTGGGTATACAGGCGACAATTTATCCTATTCTTGTAAACTAAAGTTTTTTCGTACTGATTCATTGATACTCTAAGACAGTGGTTCCCAAAGTGGTCCCTACAGACCCCTAGGTGTTCCCTATTATTCAGGGGTCCGTGGAAAATCAAAATTGATTTGGGAGCCCCTGAACAACGTCAGGGAGTCCTACAAGGTGACCAATAAAACTTAATCAAAACAAAAGCGTAATATCTGCGTTTGTTGCAAAAATTTTTCTGCACAAGCAAAACTTTAGGAGAGGAGAATATGTTCTCAGTATCCAAATCTTTCGAAATTGTGAAATAAAGGTGAAGATTTGCTTGCTTACTGTCAACCTAACAGCTCTGTATGCAGATCTGAACCAAAGATTTGAAGGATTCTTCACGAGTGCTGAACCCTTTTGCCCGTGGACAAACTCAGATCCCAAACACAGATGAATTCATACTGATAGAGGAACAGCTTATTGAAATATCCACAAATGAGAAACTTAAACCAAGTTGGAAAAAGGATACGACCAACTCAGATCCCAGTTTTATATCCTGTAATATGGGTTATTGTACAGAATTTGTTGACTACTTTCCCGTCTTTCTATTTGGTTGTGTTCCTATTTGGTCCGTTACAAATCTCATTACAAAAAAAAGAAGGAAATCGACTAGAAATTAGTGCTCTTGGGATTTGCGGTTGCTTCTCACAAACATTGAGACGGACATAAATACACTTATAACACCTCATAAAGTTCATTCAAGTCATTAACTTTTTAAATTTTATTTTAAACAAAAGTTATAATTTCAATAAATAATTCTTCAACAAAATGTTTTTTCGAATTTGTAATTTTTATACTCTGCGTTTATGTAGCTTTTTCACTTGGGACGCCGTGTGCAAGTTATGACTATAAAAAGGGTCCATGGATCAAAAAAATTTGGGAACCACTGCTCTAAGACTTTCTAATTGGAAGTTTTGGACTATCTTTATTCGTTTTCGATTTGCAATGCATATTCTTCTAGAAGCGCTGCGGTCATTTGCATGAGATCGAGATAGTCTCTTTTCTGTATCGTGAAGTCACTTGCATAGTTGTAGCTCTTTCAGTTCGCGTGTATTTTCAGGTTGAATTGACCTTCGTATGCACCCTGTATGTATCAAAGGAAAATAATTTTCATTAACTTTCGAATTCACTGTGTTCCAATTTTCCAGTCCAATTTTCAGTAGCTAAAAAATAAAGAAATTATTCTATAAAATTTTGTCAAGTGATATGATTTGTATATAATTATCAAGAAAAAAGCATTAACCCCTTGAGCCCCATGTAGCCACAAGTGAATACATGCTATGTATAGGGCAAAATCCCTTTGTAACCTCATGTGGATACATGACTTATTTAGACGTACAACCAGTGTAACAAGAGCAGGAAACAATTATAAGGTAGATTTTCTTTTATTGGGATTGTATAAAATTACAAAAGCTAGTTACAAAATGTCAGGGTTACAAAAGTTTGAAAAAAAAAAGAATTAGAATTAAAATTACAAATCTTTGTGAAATTGCTTGAAATGTTCCTTGAAACAGAAAGCTTTTCCACATGCGTTACATAAGTGTATTGTCACTTTTGTTCCATTTCTTCATCACAAATAGATAAATCCGTTTCAGAGCCACAATCTTATTCATACGTTTTCGCAAAATATTATCATTCAGTATCTCTTTCATTGAAATCCAACGACAATGCCATATTGGCTAGAAAAAGTAAAAATAAACAACAACAATAGTTAGGTGTCCTGCATCGGATCATGGCTAGCGTGTCATGAGTTCGAGCTCAGTACCACTGAAGACCCGCCGTGTAGGGGAGCGATACAAGTTAAATCTATCGAGAGCTCAAATGTCCTCCCATTGGTGTGGTGTGGTAGTTAGGAGGGGGGTGCCAGCTCAGGTGTCATCCGCGTCACTTGACCATGGTTCGAAATTACGCGGTCCGTCGCTAAAAGCCCTCGTGTAGCTGAACAGTGCGACGTTAATATTTACTTACTCACTCAATCCCCAGAAATCTGGGATTTATGGGAACAATAGAAAGTTCAGTCTGTTGCGCAAGAGGGTAAGGAATTTTTTTTCAGGAAGTATTTAATTCAAATGAAAATTTCTGTACACAGAAAAAACGTCCTCTACAACGCAGGTTACAATTTTCTCAGACGAAATGATTAATGAATATCTTTTCAAATAATCAATAATTTCACTTCACGAAGTGTTGAAAGCTTTAACATATAATTAAGAAGAATTACGCTCTCTGTATTTAGCTTTATTGATAAAACTTTGCTTTACTTATTTTTCCCGTTACAAGAGATGACGAGTTTTCTCTCTCTCTCCTTATTCTCCAGATTTCTCCGAAATTTCTTGTTCATAAATTTCGGCATTGCGTGCTAAATCATTATTCGAGCAGTACTGTATCGAACTACGGAAAATATTTCTGCAACTGTTGTGTTTTAGAAGTTGAACGTAACTACATTGGAATAAAAATTGGATTATCCAATACTGAGGTACTTCAATATGGCTTTAACGAAACCATTTGACCAAAAACACAACAATGTCTTTAACTACACATTATAATAGACTTTTAATCAATCTAGATTAACATCCGGAACACAGCCACATGTTCTTTCTTCTATATGGGAAAAACTTCCTGCTTTTGTATTGATTTATGTTTTCTCGTAAAAAGTTCGCCAAATACGTTTACTTTTCCCAGGAGCCTTTAGTTCTGTTACTTGAGAATGAAGGATACAATTTATATCTGAAATATTTTTGGCGATGCAACTTTGCCATAGTTTTATAGGTTTAACTAAAAAAAGAATTTAAGGTATCCAAGGCTACTTGCGACAACTTTTTTTAAAAAAATGGAGATATGGGGATTTTTTGTTTTGTTTTTAGATTTACTTAGTACATTTTAAGAAAAATATGCTAAAATTACGAAGATAAAAAGAAATTATTATTACTAAAATGTGTGTGTGTATGGGGAAAAATGGGTAAAAACTGACAAAAAAAATAACATAAAAGCGGCCATTCTGTACCAAAAGTTTATGAACAAATTTTCAATTCTGACGTGTTGCTATGTTATTTTTTTTTAAATGACCTTCAGGATAAGAGATATTTTAATATTTACAAAAAGTAGATAACTTTATCTTAGTTATTATATGAAATTGATTAAAAAAACAGTGATTATATTAACATAAGGGACTATAAAATTTGTAATAAAACAGTGATTGATAAATCTGAAGGTTAAAATAATTCTACTATTATACAGAACAAACACAAAAAAAAAAATCAGTTAATTATTTTCAAAGTTTTTTTAGCAATCGCTAGCCCCGTTTGAGTATTTTCGAAGAAAAAAAAACCAGTACATTTCGAGTAAAACGTTTTTCTAAAGTATGGCATCATGCTCAAAGTAAAGGCATCTGCCTTTACTAAAACAGTTGCAGATTTTGTTCTAGGAACTGGAAAATAATAAATTTGGTATTTTTATTAAGCTAATAAGATGGCCTATAACATAAAATAATAAAAAATTGTTAATTTTTGACAAAATTGACAATTTTAGGGTAGTCAGATACCTTAATAAGAAATTTATATGCTTTTTTAAAAATAATAACAATAGCGATCACAGTAAAAAAAAAAGCTGATGCTAATTGAGGGATAAAACTGATAAGAAACTTTTGACAAATGGTTTCCTTGTAGATTTTTTTAAAAAAAAGTTGAATAAAAATTTAATATTAGATAATCCTTTTTGAAAAGACAATGCGTTTATAACTATGATACATTAAAAGAAAAAAAGATGAGTGACTGATGACTAATTGTAAGGTGGAAAATGTCAAGCGAAACTCAGACAGAGACGAAATTATAGTACTATCACAACAGTTTTAAATAATCTTTTCTTTTAATCCTTGTTCATAGTATTTATATTCGTATTAGTTATCTGGTCCAGTTATAATTTAATACCTGTAAAGAGAAAAGATGGAATTATCCCGACATATCTATGTGTTAACATGTTTCCAGACAAATTTGAATGGGATTGATGGTGTGCGTGTTTAAATACCACAAATAACTAGACTGCGAAAGAAGTGAGTGAATTGTAAAAAGATTAAACGAAGAAGCATTTGTCTTCTATTTTATAGAACTGAAAAGGGATAAAATGTCAGACTTATAAGAACTTGCATATTATCCATGTTTTTCTGATTTTTATAGCTTATATGTATCTTATTGCATAAAAGAACATTTACTTTTGTGGTTTAAAACTCTCTTTTTGTATCTATGTTACTTTTTTCTTCACTTTATTTAAATTATATTAAAATTAGATCATGCATATTTCTAAAAAAAGTTATTTTTCCACTTAAGTTTTGGTGTTTGTAAATAGACGAGGAAAAAATTTTCTTCAATAGTATTATTTTTTGAAAACTCTGCGTGATTTGCGTTTTTTAAACAAACTAAAAATGTGGAGTGCTTAAAAATACGTAGAGCACATTCTTCTCGACTCATTTGATAAATAAATATTTACGAGAGATATCGCAAAATTTTAATTATTTCTAAAAATAATCGGGACAAAAATTTTGTTTTTATTTTTAGTCTTAAGACTTCTTTACATAGTCTCGATCCATAATTAACCATTTCCTCAGCAATTATTTATTTTTCGAAAGTCATTATTGTAGAATTCAGCCATTGTTGAAAACTGTTATTCTACTTTTGTTAACCACTTTTTGAATGACGACATTATGTAATCAAATCTCATATTTTTTTTTTGGTTCTGGGGATAAGAAAAAGTCGTTTGGAGCAAGGTCGGAAGAACAGGGTGGATGTGGAAAAACTTCTACTTTTTAATTCCCCACGATATGATAGCAAGTGCATTGTCGTCCAGAAGACGGACACCTTTGGGGATTTTCTGGCTCCATTTCTTGATCAGAGAATAATAATAGTCTAACTCTTTTCTAAGTAGTTTTTAAGAAGATCCTCGAAAAATTCCAAAAACAGAAAGCATGACCATTCCTGTGGACTTCAGCATCTTAGCTTTCTTGGGGGAAGGTGACTTGATGTGTCGTCATCCCCTGTCATCTTTTTGGTTTCTGGACCTACTGGTAAATCCAAGATTCATCCGTCGCTGCCACGGGACCCCTAACAAAGATCTTTATATTGGCACAAATGATTCAGCTCCTTCCATGACATGTTCCATTCGAAAAGGAGCATGCAATTCGTCGTAAATAATTTCAAAGCCCCCCTGCCGTAAATTAAGATCATGTTTATTTAATATAGCTGATTTTTGGTCTCTTGAGATTAAGTCCTCCCCTTTTTTTGATGTTTCAGCACTGCCCGTGAGTCAAAGTCTTCTATGTCTTGGATTGTCTACGAGAGATATGTGAGCAGTTTGAAATTTTTTTTCTCTCATAACAGAGTCACATAACAGGTTATTATTTTTATAAACAATTATCATTTCATTGTGGCCTTTTCGGGCACCTTTCGAATGAAGAGACTTAATCACATATCGTGAGTTTTTATCTTCTCCAACTGCATTCTTTATACTACTTTAATTTAGCATTCTGAAACCAAATAAATCAGCGTTAATATCTGTAAATTTGCAACTTTATATTCAGAATAAGTTTTATCCTGACATTTTGATTATATCTTATTAGTTACTAGCTTTTACCCGCGGCTCCGCTCGCGTTGATGTCTTTAAATGAGTCAAAGTCGTAATCATTATCATTAGAAAGTAAATAATATAATATGGTAATTTTTTTATTGCTTGACTGGAACCAATAAAATTTAAAAATTCTAAAATTGAGCTTAGTTTAAAAAAAACTGAAAACGTAATTTATTATAATAATTAACAACAAATATTCAATAACTTAAACTATTAATATTTTTAAAAATCGAAAGTATCTACGTTTAATATATAATTTCTCTTTAAAAGAACTCAAAACAGAATATTATTCTAAGATGCTACTGTATACCAAATTACATGTTCTTCCGTCAGTTGCAAATATGTGAAGATTTGGGCATGAATACACTGGCCATGGGAAAAACATTGCTTTTTTAAATGCACCCCTGCTACCTGAAATGTTAGCTTTGTTAATAGCAACAGTAAAACTGAAAATTGAACTTGTTTGACTTGAAACGTCAGTGGGATACATGGAATTCGAGTATGATAACACTATCCCTTTTCATGACATATGTTCAAATATTGGCGCCAAGTATATTCTGCATCAGTTTTGTGGCTATGTTCCTTTACATAGTTGAGGAGCATCGAGATTTTGCATAACTGGTACATTTAGGATAAATTCTGTTACTTGATGTTACAATGCAAAAAATCGTACTTTAATTCTCAAATAATTTCATTATCGAAGCCATTTCCGTCAACACGTCTAGGGCTAATCATTCCAAAATCATGTAGCTTCTTCCTAACCATTCTGAAAACCTTTATTGCGTTTCATTGTAGATGTGTTCATTGAAAGGCATTATTTGGTTGTTTTTCATCGCAAAATATCTTCCGCCATGTAGTCTTTGTACTTATTCCGAAAGGTTTGAGGATTAGAAAGACCGAAGATGAAATAAGTATGCATAAAGCTCCCTAATTTCCCCCTATTTGGCCAGTAACATTGTATGGATGCCTCCATAATATATCTTCAAAGTAGTACCTCCATGTAAAATATCTGGTTCAGTATAAGAGAAAAATTTTATGCAAAATATGAATATTGTATAATTAGGTTAAAAAAAATTCAAAGTGATAAATACTTTCAAAACTACACTAAAGTAGTCAAAACTTTTAATGAAACTGTCAATTAATGTTACCATAGAATTTTCAATATCACGCGCACGCAATTCGCTAAAACTTTATTTCGTTTCCCTCTTTAAAAAGTGGGAGAAAATTTGCATTAAAATATCTAGGATTGTCGGAATAGAGAACTTCTTAGCCAACTTGGCTATATTCTCAAAGTTTGAGTTTGACATTTAACAAACGTAACGTAATAAACGTTAGACGTTTAATAAAAAACCATTTAAAAAATTGCTTTTTGTATAGATGTTAAATTACACAATGTTGCAGTTATTTGTTATAAATGTGAGAATTTTTTTAATTAAAATCCCATTGTTAACAAATGCATAATTTGCGCCAACTTGGCGGGGAGTAAGCAACGTCAACTTTTTACCCGCATAGTTCCCGTTCCCGTAGGAATATGGGAATAAATTATATCCTATGTTACTCGCTGATAATGTAGCTTTCCATTGGTGAAAGAATTTTAAAATCGGACCAGAAGTTCCCGAGATTAGCCGGAACAGAAAGACAGACAGACAGACGACAGACAGACAGACAGACAGACAGACAGACAGACAGAC
>BMAO01036683.1:0-25966 GCA_019973975.1 Trichonephila clavata | reverse complement strand
CAATGGACATGGAATCATAGAAAGAATGGAAGAAAGTCACCTGAAAGAGTAAAATTTTTTTATCAAATATATTGATGAGTGCAAAATTGCGCTTTCAGGTGGAAACATACTATATACCTTTGAACGCATTTAAGGTTGCGTTCAAGAAGTTAAAAAAAATGGTTAAAAAAAAATAATACTTTAACTGTTTCATTCACATTACTGTAAATTTTGTGGCCTCAGTACCCTATTGGTCAAGGTTTACAAACATCTGGCTGGCATGTCATAAGTATAAACCTTTGTTCCACTGAGGTTATGCGTGTAGAGAGAAGTTGTTACACATTAAATTCGTCAAGGCTCAATATCTTCACTTTGGTTTTGAGTTGGAGAAGAGTGGGGGAGGGGTGCAAGCTTAGGATTCGTTCTCGTCACTTGACGTGATTCAAAATTATGAGATCAGTAGCCAATAGTACTTAAGGCACCCGACTAGGTTTGAAGACAAATTTTCAAAAATTGATTATCAGAAGAATTTTATTGTTTTAAAGAACATAAATAGGCTTAAAGAGTTATAATTATGAAATAAATGCCATGCATCACATCTGTTTTTGAAAGAAAAAAAAAATTATAAAAATTTTTAAAAAATTTTCAGTTTTAGGAAAAACAGCGTAAAAAATATATGTATTGGACATAATGTAATTTTAATTGCATTAATATATTTATTGATCCACCTGAAGTGTCGCAAACCGCAGGTTAAAGAATATTTTCAAAAATAAATATTTAATAAGCATTCGTTAATGATTTTTCGTTAAAATTACTCTATATTCTAAGCTAAAAAGGACTATAAAATGTGATTAAATGTAAAGTATCTTAAAAACCTGCGGTTTGCTACACTCTCAAAGGCTTGTAACATAAATGTTGCAAATTTCATTGAATTTTATATAATTGTTTTGGAGATATCCCAGTTTTTCGTGCAAAAATTATCGTGAAAATTTCATTCTTCAAAAAACACATTTAAAAATATACTTATAAGTTACATAAAGTAAATATTAAAAAAACAACTTAAAATTCTCCAGTTTTATATATTATTCCTTCTTCTTCCTCAATTTTTATATTTCTTTTTTTTTTCGAATGGCCCTAAGTTTTCTTCTGCAGGTTTTTGCTGTTGGCAGTGAGTGACGTTTTGAATCTGCAATGCGCTCATTATCGAAGGTTTTTTGTCCCCGTACAGTATAATAGACCGAAACAATACCTATTTCATTTAATATGGAAATTAAATCCATGGAAGCCATTATTAAACTGCACAATAGCAATATAAGCTCCTAAACGCAATGTTTTAATGCTCAACACGAAAAACTTCTTTTGGTAATATCTGCCACAAAATTGCATTAAACCTTTCGTTCGAATTTTGAGTTTTGCCGTGTAAACATTTCTTTAAAAGATTTCGGTCACACAAATCCATATAAACTGGCTTTATCGTGTTAACAATATTTCGTGGCAGTCCCAAGGATTTATCCTGATACACAATATTAGAAGCTTTAGCACGTTGAAATTTACACCAACTTTCAGCTCCGACTGGGCACTGTCCTTGTTTTGGCTGATGTTTTGATGAGCAAAAATGAAAGAAGACAGCAGTAACAGCAGACTGCATTTTGTCCAAGTTCCCAATATTGCTTTGAATAGCAATTCCGTAATAATTCTGTAGCTTATTAATTAAACCATCAGTCAATTTACCTTTCCCCCGAGTCCTTTTATTTCTGCTTTTCAATTTTCGGAGCCTTGTTCCAACTCTTTTTTGAATATGCCCAATGCATTCTAGCTTCGTAACAGAATCTTTTCCGTTAAATGTTCTTCATGGCATCAAAAGCTTTGGAATCTCCATCCCCATAATAGTCAGTGTATCGTAACATTCTCTGATCTTCCGAACCTCTCAAAAATACGATAAGCCCCAACCGGTTCTTTACTGGATGAAGATCCTTTATGATGATTACACCGCAATTTCACATTTTGTTTGCTCCGTCTTTGAATTGCATTTTCTACAAAACTGAGATAAAGTTTTCAAAGTCAACAATTTTCCAGTATCGACAGATATTGCACTAACACAACCATTTAGCAAAGAAAAACCACGACGCTGCCAGGTACCATCCACCGAAACACCACAATTTACAGTATCCATGTATAGATTTTTTTAATTGCCTAATACCTTTTGCTTGCGTCATTCATTATTTTTTCTCCAATGGAAGTAGCAGCACTGAGGAGTTTTTTTTCTTCTTGTTGGCGGAATGCAAGCTTTGAGAGAAAGGGAGGTAGATTCAAAACAGCAACAAAGTTTTCTTCCTGCTGTGGGTGTGTGTGTGGGTGTGTGTGTGTGTGTGTGTGTGTGTGAGACACCTCTACCAATCAATCTTAAGCCATAAACAAAACGAGTATTGAGTTCATTCATTTTGTCTAAATTTTTAGAAGTACAAAATGCCAATATGAAACTGCAATTTTTTCAGTGCAAAGAAAAGTTTGAAGATAATCCAAACCTTGAATCTTACACAAGATAAAGGCTTCCTGCTGTACACTTTTTAGTTGGGAAACACAATAAGGAAAAAATACCAATTAAAATTTCCAGATCAATCAACCTGTTTCCAGTAAAATGTTCTGTATTACTTTCATCATCATTTACCTGATAACAATGCTGCAGCTTCAGTGAACTGGCGGTCCTAATTTCTTACTTGCATGAAGCAATTTCAGTGTATGTATTTTGGTTTCCATGAAACTTTCTTTACGGGGACGATATGAACGACATTTACCCATGATTTCAGGTAAAATAAATTTAAGATTTAATTAAAATGATTTAAATTCTAAAAATAATGCAAAATATAGAAAAAAACAGACTTAAGATAGGCGTGGTAAATCTAACGTCGAATGTAAACAAACACGGAATAGTGATAGTCTTAAAAATACCGTTGCCAATCGTTTGCAAATAAATTGTTTGAAATAATTATTAGCAAACTGTGGCTTAGTAAACAGATAATTAAAATTTTGGTTTTTGAAATTCCATTTTAGGGAAATAATAATTAAACACTGCATATGTCGCTCACTTCCGGTCCAGATGACATTACTTCCGGTTTCGTTTTCAACTACTATGACTTATTAAAATTGCTATATCTAGAGTTCTAATTTACGTAAAATTAAAATAAAGACTTTTTTTGGAATCTTAAAGGTTGGAGCTTTGTTTAACAATCATAAAAAAAAAAAAAAAATTCGACATTTTTGTCAAGAAACGCTTTTTTAACCTAGTCGGATACCTTAATGTACTCAGCCAATTACATACATTAATTTTATAGAATTAAAAAAAAGTTGCAATATAAATGAAAATTAATAAAATTGCATTATTTTTTCAATTAATTTTTAAATCAGAATCTGACAAACACAAAAACTAAACACATTTAAAAAAAATTTTCTCTAAATCAAATTTTATTTTTGTTGGTTCAAACTCGCGTTTAAAATTCAATGTTAAAAAAATAATTTTTATGACACAGGTTTAATATATGATTAAACCAGATATTAAAAAAATATATTTGGTTGGAATGAGATTACCTAATTTTAGTTTTGTTATTATATTCGAGTTATTTATTTTGTTTACATTCCCAAAACATTTATTTTGATTGCAAGATATTTTTGGAATGCGTTTTGTTAGTAAATTGGCCTTTGCTTGTACTGTTTGTTTTTTCGCGCGCGCGCGAATGGAATGCTTTTAGAAAAATAAGCAAACATCGGCTAGGGATAAATTGGATCAACTGGAAGCAGACGATAAAGCTTCTGTTTCACATAAAAATAAAATAATAATTTCGTGTTTAACACACTCAAACTGAAAAAAAAGCTAAATATCGAATAAAATTTCTCAGGTGATTTCACTTTCAAATACTGATCAGCATTAAACGTCAGCAAAAAAAAGCAAGATAAGGCTGATTTACTTTAAAAAAGCTGTTTTTTTACTTCAATAAAATAAGACATAACTGACGTAATTAACATATATAATGATGGTAGTATAAAAACTAATGGTCAACTCTTATTTGTGATTTTTCCATTCATAATTTTTTCAATCGCATATAATTTTTTATATATAATTTAATCTCGCTGTAAATCTCATTTTAATTATAATGTTTTTGTGAACAAATTTCTCACATTTTTTTTTGTACTCCAATAATTTTATTGTTTCGTTTCATCGTCAAGATAATATAAGTTATTTTGATATTGTTAATTTGTATATAAAAACTTTAAACATTTAAAACATTTTAATTATTTAACTTTAACATTTAAAAACTTTTTTGTGATCTTTTTATAATTTTTAACATTGTCATTCATGGTTCGATAGTTAACAATGGTGAACTTTTATAATTCCCTTATAACAAGCTGCTTTGAAATCTCATTTTATTTCAATGTTTTCTAAACTATTGTATATACACATCAGATTACTTGCTTGTTTACTCTGAATAATAACTACTAAACATTAATAATGGGTAAAAACTGGCTCATCTTGGCTTATAGGTATTATTACCTTATTAATTACCTAATTATCTTATTTCTACGTATTCATTAAAGTTTTCGATCAGCGTCACAGTTTAAAAAATTCTGCTTTTAATAATAAAACAGTTTTAAATAGCAGTGGAGTTTTATTAATGGTATCGACTATTTATTTGAGCTCTAGCTAGAAATTATAAGAATTGATAATTGATAAAATAAAGGAAAACTTGCTTTTGTGATGAATCAAAAATCTTGTCAAAGCACATTTTTAAGGCTCAAATTTGAAGTATTCGAAAAAAAGAACTATTAAAAATATAACAGTCATATAATTTCAATAGCAAATCACAGGACTAAATTTTTAGACAATAAAAATTATGCAAATTTTATAATAAAAATAATTAATACATTTGAATTGAAAATGGTATTTAAATTGGTAAGATTAGCCCTATTGCATACTGGTAAATTCGGTCTACCTATTTTCTGTATGAATTGTGGAGTATATAGGTGTAAGGGTTATTTCTTTTTTTTTAAGCAATTCCACACCAAAAAATCTGCATTGCCATTACATTTTTTATGTTTTTTTTAAATATTGAAAGTTCTTTTGGATTGGACAGTTCGTATTTTAGTTCGATTGATGTAAAAACCATTTTTTAGGTAAACTGCTTCAATTCCTTTTTTTTAATTTACGAGGAACATGTATTGTAAACTAGGCAAAATTGTCCACATGCGAGAAAGAACATTTAAAGGAAATGGAATTTAAAAAAAAAAGGATCTTCGGTAACAATTGTTACTGTTTTGTTCTGTGAGGCTAGATTCGAACTAAAAAAATATCTGAGGGTTCATATAAACATAAACTATCTTTACTAGTTTCAACTCATGGAAAAAGAATTGTCATTGTAGAAAAATTAGATTTCTTTTAGGACATCTCGGTGAGTCACACACACACACATCCATGTTTAGCAAAAATTGCGATAATGGAAGGATCTCTCCAGGACATATAAGCTTTTATTACAGCTAGTCCTTACATAAAAAAGTATGCAGTTGTAGGCAAATTCCTTTAAGGTACCCGACAGCCCTAAATTTTTGAATTCTACCAAAAATTGACAAAAAAAGTTTTTATAACATTATATTATAGGCCATTTTATTAGCTTTATAAAAACACCAACATTATTATTTTCCGTTCCTTAGAACAAAAACTGCAAGTGTTTTAGTAAAAGCAGAGGTCATTACTTTAAGCAAGATGTCATACTTTAAAACGCGTTTTATTTGAAATGTGTGTTTTTTTTTAAAAAATGCTCAAACTTAGCCAGTGATTGCTCAAAAAGTTTTGAAAATAATTAACTGTTTTTTGTGTGTAAGTTCTGTATAATAGTAAAAGTGTTTTAATCTTTAGTTTTATCAATCACTGTTTTATTATTAAATTTACAGTCCTTATGTTAATATATTCAATTAGTATATTAAGATATAGTGTTCTAGTTTTTGTAAAAATTAAAATATGTCTTATTCTGAAAGTTATTTAAAAAGGATTAACATAGCAGCAAAACAGAATTGATAAATTGGAAATTTATTTATAAACTTTTGGTACAGAATGGGCCCGTTTAGGTTACTTTTTGCAAATGTTTGCCCATCCCCCCCCCCCCACTTCAGCAATAATAATTTATTTTTCTCTTCTTAATATTAGCATATTTTTCTTAAAATGTACTAAACAAATATAAAAATCCACAAAAAAATCCCCATACCTCCATTTTTTTTTAAAAAAAAGTTGTTGCAAGTTATCGTAAACCTTAAACAAAAAGAATTGATATTATACAGTTTAAAGGAGAAATTCGAGGACAAAAGAAAATTATATTTAAAAGAGTTTAATAAAGCTTTCTTCTAATTGTATTTAAGTGCCGTTATTTAAAAATATCAATGAGAAATTAAAAAATATGAATCAGTAAACACTCAGTTGTAGTATGCAAATTAATATTATTTTACTCGCATGTATCAATGCCATATTTATTTATTTTAATTATACATATTTTTAACGTGAGCTCTTCAACTAAACCAAGCCTATGTAATACTTTGGAATAGAAGTATTAGCAGAAGAATAAAA
This sequence comes from Trichonephila clavata, assembly GCA_019973975.1. Lineage (NCBI taxonomy): Eukaryota > Metazoa > Arthropoda > Arachnida > Araneae > Nephilidae > Trichonephila > Trichonephila clavata. The sequence goes on along the minus strand of BMAO01036683.1, from coordinate 19,380 downwards.
TTTGCATTATCATTGAGAAAACTATAATTATTAGTAAAAATTGTTTCAAAGTACTATTTGTAAGAATTAGAATAAAATTATTATAATTGAGAAAAAGAAATAAATAAAGTAATAAAATGCTTTATACAATCCTGAAATGTATAATTGGTATTAAATTAAAATTTTCGCATTTATTTTAAATTGTAATATATTGTTCTATAATATATTATTTAAAATAAAAAATCTCGTCATACCAGGATCATAGATTTTTTAAAATATCATAATTTATCTAGGTATGTGTTTTATCGATTATAAGAAATATTTACACTTATTCAATATAACACAAAGATTCAGAAACTTAAACAAGTTTTTATATTTGTGTGCTAAAAATAGATACTTAAATAAAAAAAAATTATCTAATATACAAGGGGTGATCAAATGAAAAGGTACGAAACGACACGGTGGGTACAAATATAGACTTTATTCAAAATATACACCATAGGCCTGAGCACAACGATCGCACTGATGAACAAGCCGCAGGATTCCTTGTTCCCAGAATTCTTGTGGCTGTGACGAGACCCATTCCTTCACAGTGTCCTTGAGTACGTCGTCCGAGTTGAAGCGCTTTCCTTTCAGGTGTTTCTTCAGTGGACCAAACACATGGAAATCGCAGAGTGACATGTCCGGACTGTAGGACGGATGGTCCAACGTCTCCCATTGGAACTTGTCCAGTACCATTTGTGTGACTCTGGAGACGTGTGGACGCGCGTTATCATGGAGCAGAACCACACCCTCCGTGAGCAGCCCCGGTCTTTTGTTCTTGATGGACCTGCGTAGGCGTCGGAGTGTCTCACAGTACACATCGGAGTTAATGCTTTTTCTGTGCTCGCATCATTTGGACGCCGCTTTTTATAAGAGCCTTTGCTCTCTCCTGCGCATGCGGGCACCCGCGCATGATCAGATCCCAATCAGTCTCCAATGGCATCCCGAGATGTCTCGCTACATTCTCCCTTGGCGGAATATGCAAATATTTAACTGTTTCATTTTTATGTCGTTTCGTACCTTTTCATTTGATCACCCCTTGTATATGTGGGTAACTTTGAAATTTTTGAGATACACGTTTTCAAGCGGTCACCAAAAAATTCAGAGTTGCCTTTGAAGGTACAAAGTATTTTAACACAATAGACGATTTTTTACTGACTAACTTCAAGTTATTTAGCATAGAATACGTTTAGACAAAGGCAAGTCTGACGTAAAAACATTATCGTACTTCGATTTTCTATGATTTTAAAGCGGGATTATAAAAATCAAGACGAATGATGTGTTTAATGGTTGCAATAAGCATTTGGTGTTGAATCTGCAAATCGCATTACTGTCTTAAGATGGTTTAAAGAATTTTGCACACGTCTCCATACTCGTTGGGATGAAGAACACATAGGAAGTTCGCACAGTCGGTAGTAATCCCAAATAATGTGTCTGCGATACACAAGATATAAAATGGACTAATGCTGATCAAAGACAGAAAGCAACAGTATTAAAGGTTGACACCTGTAGTAAAAGCATATCATACGAATTTTATTTACAACGCTACTTATATACGATACAGATAACATAACGAAATCATTTCGATTTCGACTAAATTTAAATTAGATTAGATGCCAATATAGTCGTCAAATGAAGTGCCGAGTGGAGATCAAAGTGGTTAAGTTGATTTTAGATCACCTAAAAATGAGTAGGATTCTACTTGAAGTACGAGAGAATTAAATTTTCCTAACATGGACGATAAATACTGTACCTGCCAAATCGTACAGAGAGAACTTATCATTGGATTCACTGCCATAAACAAAATAATTCATGACGAATAACATGTGAAAAAAGCAGGTTGCCTTTGGGCTCCTTATAATCTGAGTGAGCACCAAAAAGAGGGTTGTGTGAGAATCTGTAAGAAAACATTTAAGGGGACGGTGGACCTTTGAAATTAATTTCTTAAATTGTTATCTTAATTAGCTGAAATTGGAATCAATATAGTAGATGATCACTATAATTCACAATTTAAATATTTTTTTTAAAAAAATAAATTATAATTTGATTTTTTTTTAATTTTTTAATTTTGTAAAACTTTTTTTAAAAATGCTCCTTGCGCATTAGTTTTTAAGATATTTTCTTAATTTTTGTTTTATATGTATATGAACTATAACTAAATATATCTGTGCATGGATTTTAAATTCAGAATAAAATTTGATGAAAAAAGGATACATTTTCTATACTATAAGAAATATTTCACCAATTATCACACATTCGAGGTAATCAAAACAACGTAAAATATAATCCGTTAAATTTTTAACAAAACCAATGCACAAATTTGTGAATTATATCATTTTTTATAACTTGTAAAAATTTTAAAGAGATACGATGAAATATGAAACGCAAGGAGCATTTTACGTAATCATGAAAAGAGAAAATTCACGAACTGAGAAAAACACATTTTAAACATTTATTTGTGTAATATGAAATAATAAAACAAAATTTTACATAATTACTTACCCTTACATGAAAATCAAACATATAAGAGATTATTACAGTAGAAATCTAATAAATATTTTAAAATTTGTTATATTTAGTTATAAATTGAATAATTCAAGTTATAGCATCCGCCAAGCTGATATTTATAAAAAACCATAGAGTGGCAAGACATTCACTTAAAATTTACCAGCACAATATGATAATCCTTCAGATTTTAAATTTTTGTTTTCTATTGTATTAGAGATTTTTCGCTTCTTAATTCTTTTGTCTTTTGCAGTTTGAAAAGTTTTAATTCTACTTTGCTTTAATCGGCGGTCATCTCTCGTTTCACTAATTTGCATCGAGGGTATGGAAGTGTTTTGATGCACGTTTCTCAAGGTAAATAGGGATCCAAAATTAAACTCACTTACTGCTGTTACAACAGATATTTCCAATCTTTTCTTTGATTGGAAACTTTCTTTTTGGCAGTGACTCCAGATAACACTGTGCAAACATTCATTTGCATTTTGACTTTTACCTGAAGTACACCGGGACAATATCTCGTTGCTTGCTAATCTCTGGTACACAGGAAGAATCTTCGCAACAACCTCCTCAGTTAATTTTGTCTTCATAACTGAATGACTTTGAGGGGATTCTCCATTCGCCAAAGCTCTTTTGTAAAAACACCAAGAAAGTTTGCCATCAGGACATTTGTTGTGTTTCGGTTTGGTGTCTGTGGAGGAACAATGATAAAGTGTGGCATATATTGCACTTTTCATTTTTTCTACGTCATCGCAATTATCTTTAATGGCTTTTCTGTAAAAATTAGTTAACTTAACTATTGTGGTTTCTTTTAAACTACCAACCTTTTTGCCTCCAATACAAACACCTTTGCTTCGCCACTCTTTCACCTTGCTGCGTAAACCAGTTCCTAAGCGTTTTGAAATATGGTTGATACATTCTTCTTTTTTAATTTGTTTATCTTTTCCGTAAATGTTCAGCGATATCAGACGTTGGAATGTTTTTGAATCTCCGTCTGATAGTATGCAAGTGTAGCACATATTGCACTCCTTGATGGATCTTTGCCACAAAATTGCAGCAGCTTCCATTTCCATACTAGACGAGGAACCTGTATGATTTATCTGACATTCAGATTTGTGACCTTCATACCAAATTGCAAAATCTGGACTATCCCTTGAAAGGTCTCTTACTGCAGCAGTACATTCCGTACAATACTTTGACAGTATTTCATAATCTATTACTAAGCCTGTCAATAAATCAATTACAACTCCTATCCCGTACAGTGATTTATATCCCCGCTTTTGCCAAGATCCATCAAATGACACAGTTATGTCTAAAACACCAGTTTCCTTACCTTCATTGTTCAATTCAAGATGTTGCTTCCTAATTATATTTCTCGCAACTTCGAGGATCTGATGTTTCACCTCTCTATTTTCTTCGGACAAAATTTTAATGTGCTTCGAAAAAGATTTTTTGTCCATTGTATTCATACCAGTCACTAATGAAAATAGTTCTAATCCTGCGTGACCTTTCCCAAGTCTTAAAAAAGAGGAAACCATTTTTTTGTTAATGTCAAAAAAATTTTTGTCTTTTACACGTGCACTTGAAAATGAGGAATTCAATACTGCCTCACAACTAGAGCAAACCAATTCTAGTTTTGATGCCATACCCAGCTGCGTTGTTTTTATAATATTTAAATTATTCATATCACATTCAGGGCACTTTACAGTTGACAGTAAATTCTTCCATACATTTGTATCAACTAATACATAAGTTGGATCATTTTGTTCACTTATCACATGTTCTGCAGAAGTGTGTGAGCTTAGAAGAGACAGCTTTCTTTCTGTTGCTGCATTCAGTTCACTAGAATTTAATGGGTAAGTGTTTACTTCATTATTTTCATAATTAGAGGACACATTACCACTTGCATCAGGGTCATTTTCACACACATGTAAACTTTGATGCTCCAGTTCTATTTCTTCAGAGGCCCATCTTTTCTTTGCTTTTAGCAAAGCCTGAATTTTACGTTTTGATGGCCTTCCTTTTGGAACATGATATCGAGAACTAATTCTGTGCATTGTACAAATACTGTTGGAATGATTAATTTATCAAAAAAAATTATTATTGAGTATTCAAATGAAAGAAAGGAAAACTTTGAAAAAAAATAGACCTACAATTACGTCTGAAACGACTAAGTATGCTGTGTAATAACAGATGTGAAACAAGCGCGCTAATACGATGTAAACAAACAAAGCGGAAGTAGAAGTTGAAGTTCCTATCAGAATCCTTCTTCATAAAATATGCGATGAAAAAAATAATAATTGAGGCTAAGCATATGCTAGAAACTAAATATGAATAGTTCTTGTTTACGTTCAAATGACAGGGCCACGCCCATTTAAATAGTCGATGGCGCCATGTTTAATTCTTAGATTACTCATAATTCAGTAATTATTAGTCAAAATGAAAAAATTCTTCGACAGAATCATTCTCTGAAATAAATAGAATATTATTAGTATAAAAAATAAAAATCGCAATTTTGACGAAATTTTGAGATTTTGAAGGTCCACCATCCCCTTAAATTGCTAAATGATAGTTACCACCGCATCATTTCTAAAATTGTAACGGGTGATTAAACGTTTATACCGTTATTTGACGCTCCAACACGTCAAGAAAGCAAAGTAAGGGTCTTTGAAGATGATCTCAAGTCAACAGTGGTGAACAGACAACGAGCAATTGAAAAAGTAATGCATGCCGTTTTCTTCAGAAGCACGGGATTGGTCAAAGTAATCAAGTTGGAAGAGCAGAAGATAGTAACAGCAAAATAGTATATCACTAAATGTCTTCCAGAAATTATCCTAGAAGTGTATGTGAAGAAGTGTACTATGGCTTCACCCCATGGCAATGTGTCTTCCCATACAGCAGGATTAATAGAAATGAGTTTCTTAAGCAAAAACAAATTAAAGTGATAGGACATCCACCTTATTCTACGGATCTAGCTGTAGCTGTGAATTTCGGTCATTGTTAATCTAAATAGAACTTACGGGAACGACATTTTCATTCAGAACAAACGGATTAGGCTATAAATGCCTTTTTTTTTTTATCATTTCCATAAAATATATGGTTTGAGGCATTTGATATGTAGAAAATTCATATACAAAAGTGAATTAATGCTTGAGGAGACAACTTTGCACTCTCCTAAAATTTTTTAATTATAACTTTAAAAATTAAGGTGTATTTAAAAACTTAAGTCTCAAAAATTTTTGAACTTGCTTTGTATTAGGAACATAAAGGAGCAAACAAAATGCTCACACGCGTTTCCCTGGCACAAAATTAAATTGATTTGTGAAAAAAAGCATACATTCTAAAATTAAAATAATAATAACAAAATGAAAAAGCGAAGAAATCCGTGCCTAATTATTTATTATAGATACAAATATATTAGTTTAATCTAAGCATATAAATACTACTAAATAAAAGAGAGCAACTTTCACTAACTTTTTTTTTTGCAAACATAAATAAAATTGAACTTATTGTACACATACATGTGTTTAGTACATACTAAAATTTAGAGGCACTCATTTCTAACTGTAGGTATTGTAAATAAAGGCGAACAACAAGAAAAGGAGATCTCATTTAACAATTTTTTTCTCAAGAAGAAAAGTTGATGAAAATTAAAACTTTTCCAATGTTGAATTTTTTTTCTTACACTGACAAAATGAAAAATAAGGAAATAACAAACATAAAGTATCACATTATACCCTAATAAGCAAAGAGAACATTATTCCTTCGGGCTCTATGAAATTCCTTTTGTGTCTTAGTAACAACTAACACTTTTCATGTAATGTCTTTCTAAATACTTCCAATTTTAATTTTAACAATTTTCAAGACCATTTTATTGGTATCTGATGAAAAACTTTTTAACAATACGTACTTTGCCGGAGGGATAAGAGTTTTTAGTCTTTTTTCTTCCTCTCGGAAAAAGTTTTAAGAATTCTTAAGCATTTCAGATGTGAAAACTTATCTCCCCCCCCCCTCAAATTCAGAGGAAAACTTGAAAAAGAGAACTATATTTACCCGAAGGTTGTAATTGCTGGATAAAAGATTAAAAATTATTTTAATACTGAAGCTAGTAAAAAAAAGTTTTCACAAACACATGAATGAGCTATTAGATTTTTAAAGCTATATTACAGAGAGGGAATTGAATTGTGATCCATTTTTATTTAATTACTTTTACGGGACTTATTTCTATGAAACTTTTTTAAAATGAACTTTGAAAGGAAATTTGGTTTTTAAGTGCCGAAGAAATATTGAATTAAAACATAAAAAACTCAGAAGGTTAAAAAAAGGCAGAATAACTTAAGGCGTATTTATAACAAAATATTTAAAAATATGTACATGGAATATTTAAAACTTAGCGTATTGTAAAAAATTTAATGCCACTGATTTAGAAATAGTGAGTTAATTATAGATCAATCTCAGCTTACGCTACCCTTGGCAAAGGCTGTCCCACGCTGAGGTATAGATTTACTACATCTGCAGATACATCACATCACCCTAAACTGTATGCAATACAACTGCCAGAGCTGTCTATAATTCAGCAAGGATCACGGTAGTTGTGTGATATAATTTCACATTTCCCTTCAAAATATTCTAAAGGTCGTCAAAAGCATTTAAGTCGGGGCATCTAAGTTGCTAGTTCTTTGTAGAGTAATCAGATAAAAACTAAGCCAACCCGGCAGCCGAGAACTAAGAACTATGAGATATGCAATTATTTCACCAGAATATTCAATTTTAAGAGAAAGCAGACATTACATTACAAATAAATAAAGGTGATTGTCCAGCATTTCTATGTATAGAATCATACTGAATGATTTTGGAACCAATATCAAAGATACCAAAAATGGCGAAGAGGAAACACACATACCCTGAATAAATCTCCATAAACTTGAACAGTTTTAGTCTGGCACACAAATTCTATGACTTCAAATGAGATAGAATTCAAAACTTTCCAGACTGAGCCTGTAACATGAAAACCTTTTGCAGTTGAGCTACTACGGTAACGTTTCTCTGTTACTGCGTTCTTCCCTTTTCCTAAAAAAAATTGTCCCGAATCATGAGGTCAGTGGCTCGCCTCAGGGTCGTTTTATGTTAGCGAATGCACTAAGTAGCCGATGATTGAAAGAAATTGCGTTTGTTGAGCAAAAAGTTAATGTCAAATTTTGAATTCACTTGGGAAAGAGTGCAGCAGAGACATACGAAATGTTGATGCATGTGTAAGACAGTGGTACATTATCACGTATGCAAGCTATTCAATGACATCGACGTTTCAGAGAAGAAAAGGGAAAATGTAGAAGACGACAAACGCTCTGGATGTCCGTTGACTTCCTATACCGCTAAAAACATTGAAAAGATTTCTATGGCGATTCGTAAGAACAGACTCCAAACAATAGCGACAAGTAGACGTAGGTCTTCGTTTACATGTTAAGATAATTAGTCTGTATACGTTGGCATGTGACCAAGGATATCAGTTGGGATATCCTTGGCCACGTGCCAACGTATACTGACTAATTATCTTAACATCTAAACGAAGACCAAAAAACAATTCGAGTGCAAATGGCGGAAGATATAATATCACCTGTTTGCAAAGACCCTTGCCTGTTTGGCAGAACTGTTACTGCAAACGAGAAATTTTCTTTTTTATTTGACCCTCAATCACAGATAACTTGTAAATTAACCCAATCTCCACACAAGCAGAAATTACCCTGCAATCTGTCTAAAATTCTTAGATATCTAGTGTGTTTTGCATATGTGGAAATTATCCCTAAAGGGCGCACCCAGAACAAAGAACTCTATGTAGACATCCTACGTCCTTTTTGTGAGTCGCTTTGAAAGAGGAGACAACAATTGTGAGCTGAGCAATCACGGCCGCTTTTACATGACAATGCTCCTGCACAATGATCCATCCTTGCCTCTAACTTTCTTGCAAAAACGAAAACTACTGTTTTGCCACATCCTGCTTAATCCTCCGCTCTGCCCCCTGCTACATTAGCTTATTTCTTGAACTGGTACTAGTCATTGATTACAATCTGCAGATGAAGTTGAAAGCGCATCGCAAGCTGAATTAAAGGGTGTGACTAAAATGAATTCCAGAAATGTTTCGATGACTTTTACAAGTGATGGCAAAAGCGTGTTATCGCTGGTCTTATTTTGTATGTGATGTGTCGTTGTTGTCGTGTCCTTCCCAAAGGGAAGGAATGAAAGTTCCCAGTGCCTGTGAGACAGGTTGGACTTCTTAACGATAGATGGCGACACCACCTATCTCCACCTCCACAATTTTGGCATGGAACTGAAGGGGAGGGAAATATTCTCCAGCCCCCTGCACTCGTGGTTTCTGCTGCGACCCCCCAGAAGACTTTCGGACCCACTGATTTAACGAGCACGTACTCCGTGTATACTCAGTGGTATTTAGTGGCATCGGGCATCGAACCAGGCCCTTCGGTCTGGAGTCCTATGCTCTATCCACTAGGCTACCCACGACCCTATGTGTTGTGTTTCCTCAATTTAATAGCTAATATATATATTTTTTAAGTTACAGACTTAATCCTGGAAATTTTCATTTCTACTTCGAATGTCTGATGCCATATTCTCAGCTTTCCAAAGGTATGAAATAATTGGAATTGAGACTCATAAATCCATACTTTTGATTCCAGTCCTCTACAGTCATTTTTCTGTATTCTTTGCCCAGATAAGGTGAACATTCAGCAAAAGTTATCTCTACTTTCGTGTGTTTACGGGAGCCGAGACTCATGAAATGAAGCGAACATCACACGTTCCATTTACAGACTGTATGAGTGGAATTCTGATTCAGCTGGGTAGTAATTTGAGCTAATGTTTTACTTCTATGTCTACTTATAATGCTGCAGAGCTCCCATCACAATGTTAAAAACTAAATGTAATTGGTAATATGTTCAATTCCTATTTTTTCCACTGCCCGTGTATTCACAATGCACTTCTGACACAATCAAACTTGAAGATCATAGTTCTCTGAATATTTCGGAAATTGAATGCCACATGCGACGAGAGCCCACTACCTGTCTCTGATCGGAAACACCTAATTTAAAAATTGTAATCATATGGGCAGTCAAAACGGTTGATTAGCAACAACAACGTAATAGATAAATATACAATTACCATAGGGCCATCACGCGGGCCAAAATTAAGGGCCCCCTAAACAATTAACATAGCCTTCTTTTCCCCTAACTTAGTGTAACACTTCAACACACAAACAACAATATATAGTATATATATACTATCTGGTACAGCCGTTCCTTGCACGGGTGAATTGAACAATTAAACAGTACAGGTTGAAAGATACAGAAATGTTTGATGAGTTAATTTTAAGCAAATTGCAAATTAAACAAAAAAAAAAGCTTTTTAGATATTACATTTGAACAAAAAAAAAACATAAATTTTAAGTCTGTAGATATAATAGCTGAAAGATATGATGTCAAACAATCTGTATATTTAAAACGTTTCTACAGTATAGTTTTTGAAATATTGCTTATTGAGCCTTAATTACAGATCACGTTTTTGACATCACATCTCTCAAATCCCATGTTTTTTTGTTTCTTTTCTTTTCTTACAAACCACCCTTTCTTTATTCAGAATCATTTATAAATAAAGCACGTTGGAAAAGAATTTTTGAGTCTTCTTTTTTCAATTTAAGTGTCTAAAGAGATAATAAAAATATTTAGTTTTTTTTCTTCTTGAGATTTCAATCATTCTTCTGTCAGATCGTACATTTCCAATTTAGTTCAGTCTTAATATTTGGTAATCTTTTACTATTAATGCATAATACCGGAATTGATGATTGAGTATTTGATTTTGAGCCTTAACTTTTGAGGTTTTAAGCCTTAAAATTTAAGGTATCCGAATACTTGAGACATTTTTTCTTATAAAAATAGAGATATGGTAATTTTTTTTTCAATTTTTTTAGTACATTTTAAGAAAATAATGCTAAAATGAAGAAAAAAAATTATTATTACTAAAATGGAAAAAAATAGTAAAAATTTACAAAAAATATTATAAGTTTTGCCCATTTTGTACGAAGAATTTATAAACAAATTTTCAATTTTTCAATTCTAATGTGTTCGTATGCTATTAATTTTTAAATGACCTTCAGGATAAGAGATATTTTAATTTTTACAAAAATTAGAGCACTTTATCTTAGTTATATGAAATTGCTTGAAATGATGGTGATTATATTAACATAAGGGACTGAAAATTTTGTAATAAAAAAAGTGATTTATAAATATGAAAGTTAAAACACTTCTACTTTTATACAGAACACACACGTAATATTTCAGTTAATTGTTTTTAAAACTTTTTTAGCAATCGCTATCCCCGTTTGAGCATTAAAAAAACACATTTCGAGTAAAACGCGTTTTAAAGTATGGCATAACTTGTTTAAAATAATGGCATCTGCATTTACTAAAACACTTGTAGTTTTTGTTCTTGTGAACGGAAACTGATAAACTTGATATTTTTGTAAAGCGAATAAGGTCTATAAAATAAAACCATAAAATGCTTTTCAATTTTTGGCAAAATTCACAATTTTAAGGTAGTCGGATACCTCAAGGCATGGGTAAACTTGGCAAAGGCCCAGGGCCTCGTAATCTATAACATCATGAACTGAATCATTTCAATCATGAAGTGCTTATTCTAGACATATCATGCACACTGTGACAAGATCTCCCTTTATTGCATGTCCATTATCTTTGTTTTGCACCTTGACTTACACCTTTAGCAATTATAAAGTCAAAAGGTGTTAGATGATTGAATCAATTTGTGAGATTTGGTGTCAAGCACATTCATTTGTTTCGTACTAATGTTTGTACGAATCTATTTCAACGTATATGCTGCATACTGTCTTCTGAAAAGGTCTCAGATGTGGTCGACTTTTGTGTAGGGACCCAGGGTGTCAGGAAGCCTCTTGAAAATATATTTAAATTATCGAGATGTTCTCAGTTTTCACCATCGTCATCCGATCATAATTCAAAATTATTAAGTGTTTCATAGTATTCCAATGGGTAAAATCGTAATTTTCATGGCTCATGATACGAGAAATTCTTTCCCGGGTTTCATCTCAAGACTTTGTAAAAAAGGTAAAGAACGAATGGGATTTAATAGAAGGAATTACTATAATCAAGATTTCAAGGTTCATCTCTAATAATATTTCAGTCACTTTAAAGGAATGTTAAATCAAACGAACCATACCTTTCGTCACCTGTTTCAAATTTCATCACTCACAACAGTGTGATAGAAGGAAAATCCTGAAATTATAAAAAGTAGTGGGTGAGATATGGTATCGTGATAAACCATATTTAACTAGGAAAGTTGTCATTTTAATAAATTATTAATAAGGCATGTTTAACGTACTGGGCAATGCTCACGTTTAAGGTATCCGAACTCGTTGAAAATGACCAAATTCAGTCGAGACAGATATTTTTGTTTTTTATTTTATTGAATAGAGCTATCTTTTGACTTTACGAAACATACTTTGTTTTGTTTCTACGCTACCTAGAGACCACGTTACAATCAATTTTATTAAGTTAGAAAAACTGGAAGTGGGTTTTTGATCTACCAGAAGTGGGCATTTAAATTGCTCAAAATCTATCATGGCGAGTCTGATAACTCAAAATATTACGAATGTATTTCTATAAAACTTTTTGAACCTGATATATTTATGTTATTTTCTAGAGAATGTACTAAAATATTTCTTATTGTAGGAATACTTTTTGAGTTATGGCTTGTTATTTAAATAATGGTCTCATAAAAAGTGTAACATTTCTTATAATAATTACACAATCAGCTCAAAAATTTTCAAATTTTAATAAAAAATTAAAATTTTGGTACATTTTCTAGATAAATGCATCTAATTTGTTTTAGTAATACTTTTACTAATATATGTTTATAATTTTTTTTCTCTAACTGCTTTGATGTTTTTCAAAAATATTACTAAAATTTCACTTACAATTGTGATTTTTGTAAAATTCAGGTAATTTATTTTAATTATTGATAGTTAAATAGTAATATTTATTGGTATTGAGTCCGAAAAGAGCATTTATAATGTTTTAGTATGCTATTTTGTTAAAAAGTACTCTGAACGTGTTCGGATACCTTAATGATAGGAAAGTTTAGTGACAAAAATATATCGCTTCGTTCACTGTCGATGGCTTAAAATCGTAAACTCTTATCCCAATGACCAATTGTGCAACCGAAGAGCAAGATTAAATACAACAAAATTGGCTTTTACACTGTTTTACAGGTTGATTTATAATTTAAACACATTTGAACGTAAAACTAAAATATATCGAGGTTTTATTTTTTTTTTAAATAATTTTTCCGTTGCCAACTGAACCCCTGACATCTTTAAATACCATTTTAGCAGACCGAAACATGTCAAATACAATTGTAATTAAAATTCTTCAAGTAGTATAATGAAAATGTTAAAAGAGTGCATCATAAAATAACACTAGCTATTTGCATATGGTTCGACACAAATTTCCCTTGTATTGTCCTAGTGCAGACGGACAAATTGGAGTTCGCAATGATTTTTTTGTGACCTTGGAAGACAATCAGAAAATTAAATATAAAGAAAATATTCTCTGTATTTGGATCATCATATATTAATGAGCAAAAACTTTTTTTTGCGTGAAGATCAACAAGAGTAAATACAAATGCAAGTTGGTGGATATTAACTTGAAGGTTGTGAGAGTAAATAAGCAATATCGGTCCTACTTTCAAAATTTGTAGAAAAGTATGATATATATATATATATATATATATACACTCATGGACAAACAATTAGCGCACAAAGAAGGAGTCGTCAAAATGAAACGAAATTTTACATACGTAATAACAACTTTGATGTAAGTAAATGATTAGAAAATCAAAGCAAAATGATCATTTATTTCAGAGAAAAAGGCAAAAGAATGGAGGATTTAATACCCTGTTGAACCCTTCTAGCGTGAATGCACGATGCGATACGATCGAGCTTTGAGGCATACAAGTTCTGTATGATGTCTTGAGACATTTTGTTCCATATTTGCTGTAACCTTGCCTCTAATTCGTTCAAACTGGTGGGATACCCAACTCGCCGTCCCAAATGATCCCAGATATGCTCGATTGGAGACAAATCTGGGGATCGGGCACGCCAAGGAAGGATAGTAACAATGTGGAGAATGTCTTGTGACATCCTTGCCGTGTGAGGCCGAGCAAATTCTTGCTGAAAAACGGCTCCTGGGAGCCGTTGCATGAGTAGAAACATATGTGGTTGCAGGATGTCATGCGCATACCACTGGACTTTCATTGTGCCACGGATCAATAATAGGGGTGACCGTGTATTGTAGGCAATGGCATCCCATACCATCTCACCAGCTGTAGGAGCGGTGTGTCACTGTAAAGCAAAGGCAGGATTGACGCATTCACCACGAGGTCTCCCCATACGAACACGATTGTCATCACTACTGAGATTGCATCTGGATTCGTCGCTAAAGATGACCTGGTTCCATTCCACTGCAGTCCAGCTTCCTCGTGCGCGGCACAACTGCAAGCGGAGGTTTCGATAGTTGGATGTTAAGGGCAGCGCATGTAATGGGCGCCACGGTCCCAAATGCCCTTTAGCAAGGCACCTTCGTATGGTTCGAGAAGACAAAGGGGCCCCTAGTGAAGGTTCTACCTGTGCCTGGATGGCGACCGATGAAGCAGTTGGCTGTACGCGTGCATTTCTTATGATGTGGTGGTCATATCGACGACTGGTCTGTCGAGGGTGTCCTGAGCCTGGTTTTCGTGTGTCTGACATCTCTCGGATCCACTGGTCCCAACACATCCTCAGAACACAATCAGAGCGGGCTAATTGACGAGCTACTCACCGAGCTGACCACCCAGCTTCCATCATACCGATGATTCTCCCCCATTCAATTTGCGACAGCTGCTCATATTGTCTTCGAAAACCGCGTAATGGCGTGTCTACCTCAGCGCTTACTTTGTAAACGATTCAGCACACTCAAATAAGCTTTGATTGTCTTTTTTATACTCCACGGAGAACGACGTTAAACGCCCTCTACTGGCTATACATAATACGCAATCACGCTGCTTTTCTGATCATTTACATATCTCCCCAAAATGTACCTTCATGACAAGTTTCGGTACGATCACGCAATTATTTCTTGGTGCACTAATTTTTTTTGCCCATGAGTGTATATAGGGTATATTTGTCTCATAAAAATGATTCTAAAATTAAATATGTTGGTACAGATATAGACGAAATGAAATTAACGCAATAAATGGATCGAATAAAACTACTACTCTTTTTTTTTACAACTGGCATTGATTTTTATGATACAATTTCTACATTTTTTGAGATGCAATGATAACTAATGAATGCAATCATTTCAAAAAATAGTAGGCCCTCAGAGATATCATCCGCTTATACGTTGGTCCTTGAGTCAAAATTATTGCACATTCCTTGTTGTCATAGTGAATCGTTAAAAAATTAATCTACACCTCTAACCTTGTAGTATATCATGGTGGTTTAAAAAAGTTCAGTAAGAGTTTTCCAGAGGGAAAAAAACGTTTTCAAAATTTTTTCAGCCCACATTGTTTCTTTCTCTCTGAAAACTCTGAAACATTTTTTTTTTATATCGAAAAATGTTTTTAAAAGGAGAATTTAAATTTGGACACGAAATCTCCCTGGGTATTCAAATAGATACAAATTATAATTATATAAAGGCTTTAATAAGCATAATACTTTTTTAAAAGTTAATTTGTTTATTCTTAGAATTTATTTAAATAATTTTCTAAATATTTACATTTTGGGAGAGCAGGAATACTCAAAGCGTTAACTAAACTCCTAGAAATGTGTTAATTAAAATGCGCATAATTTACGTACAATGCGCACAATGGGTAATTGTATTACATTGTTGTATGCAATGCTATATGATTCTTTCCGGAAAGAAATGTTAATTTCTTTTAAGAAAAAGGTACTGAAACTAAATTACGGTTTTTTGTTACATTCCATAAAAAAGCATATGCAAAGATTTTGTAAGCTTTCAAGTAAGGAATCAAAACTTGTTTCAAAATTTAAATCCCCACATAACCTTAGGGGACAAACCCATGTGCATTATTGTTATCTGAAGAAAAAAATGTAAGATAGTAACATTTCCAATAAAAAGAGAGTAAAAAGAAATCTATATTCTTAAAAAGACCAAGGTAAGTTTGAACAAACTGTGAGAGTATTAATAAATGAGTTTGGAAGCACAAAACTAATGGAATTTAAGTTTGTACACAAAAAAGCAGAGAGGTGTTTTCAGTTGGAATCCTATAAAATCTCAATTTATAAAATACTTGATCTAACAAAATATTGATCTATGCCTAAGCATTTAATGTTCTGTAAATCAATTAATATGTAGAACAAAACTATATTATAATAATTTTTCTCAGGGGTTAAATTTTTTTTTTGGTTAAAATGTTGTTCTCTGCGTACGTACTATTTTTTCCAAAGTCTTTAATTTTTCTTTTATTTATTGTTTTCAATATTAATCATAGGATAAACTGTTTTAAATGTTTACAATGAAGTATATATATTTCACCTCAAAATAATAGTCAACAAATAACTTAAAATAACAAATATCTACAATTTTTACTTAGGTCAACAAGCAAAATTTTTATTGTAGTTACTTTTTTATTAAGTAATTACAATCAATATAAATAAGTATATACATATGACAAAACCACAATATTAAATGACAAAATAGAAAGTGATTTTCCTTGCAATTTTCCGATTTCCTTTCTATGTATGATGTAGAACTATGATATATTTGTGTTAGTTACTATTTTTATTCATAATTATTTTTTTTTTTTTTTTTTTTTTTTTTTTTTTTTTTTTTTTTTTTTTTTTTTTTTTTTTTATTCAATAATTAAATGGAATTAATGAATTGATATGTGAAGAAACTGTATTAACATTAAGTATCATCCGCTACAAGTTTAGAAATATGTATTTGAACGGGTGGGTGCATAAAAAGTATTTTATCAACGATTGAAAATTTGAACAAAAATATTACATATATATAGGGAGAGGGCGAACTAACAGCAGGGATTGAAAAAAGCCTTAATACATGAATATAAAATTGATTATAATAATTTGATCAACAATGTGCAATATTACCATGAGAATTTCGGATTTATTTTTAAAATATTCAAATATATTAACCTGTTTAATAGGAGTAAATTTCATTCCTTTGGGGAATATTTCGAAATAAAAAAATATTTCATCATAACTAATAAATTGTATAAAGTTCACAAATTTTTGTGTGTGTGTACTCCTTTTTTTAATTTCAATATAAAATTTCAGAAATAGTTTTAATCCATTGCACCGTTCAGTAGAAGAAATAAATTAATGCTGAAGTAATATTGTGGAAGTTTTTTATATACTCAGTAGCTCATTTTAAGGCGTTTTAAGTATCCTTTTGTTTGAAACATTTAAAAGTATTTGCGGGCATTTTTAAGGTGACTATGGGAGCCAAGAAGTCACGAACTATAATATGGCATGAGTTGAAGTGATAATGCCACTGAAGACCAATCGTGTAGAGAGACTAATATTTTAAAAATATATGGAAACTCTAAGTCCTTCCGTTGAAATGTTGGGAAAGTCCGGAGAACGCGGACAAGTGAGGTCTGATGATGATCTCGTAATATGACCATGGTCCAAAATTACGAGGTCCGGCACCACAATAGCTTTAGTGTTGCTTTATAGTACGGCGTTAATAAGTACTCACTCAACCGAGCAATTTTTAAGATGAATTTGTCGATTATTTTTAGCAAATTCTTATCCTAACATTCCAACAAATTTGTTGTTGCCATGTATAACCATGTGCAAAGATGGTAATAACAAAACATACAGAAAAAGTCAAATATTGCCAAAGGCACGAATTACTGCCGTGGCAACTTTCATGGCACGGTCCAAGTATAGAATGCCCATGCTGCAGTCATTGTCCATTTTTAAAAAAATGACACCAACAGGGGAAGGACAGCTAAAATGGTGTTTGGGATGCAGTTGCGTGCCCGTGCCCTGCTTGCATTCCACATATGATGTGGAATCATTGGACAAAATCTAAATGCCCTTAAAATGGTTTTGTCCTTATTCTAGTTAATGTTGTCGTAATTTCTCGGCTATAATTTAATTCTGGCAGCGAGAATACTTTTCTTGGGTTTGAGCAGAGATTTTGATTTGCAACTGCGTTGGCATAAAAGATCGTAGCAGGTGAAGTTACAGGCTCAAGTGTTCTGGCGTCATTGGCAAGGGAATCGGTCATCACGTTCCCTTCTATGTTAACATGGGCCGCGATCCACTGGAAGGTACATGATTTGCCCAATGTCCTAATTGAGAATAGAAGAGAATTGGTTTCTTGAATGAGCCCCATTTTTCTTCCTTGATGGCCTCAACAGCAGATCTACAATGCGAGAGCACAATGATACCTTCGGAATTAGCAATATTTGTCCATGTAAGGTAAATATCTAGGGCTGTTCTAATTTCTATGAATTCACACCTGAAATTGGAAGCAATTTGCCCTGCAGAGACCTTGTAATTTGAAGTTGTATTAAAGAAAGACACCAGATCTACCGCTATTGCACTCTGAGTCTGAAGAACCGTCGGTTACTAAACGAGGCCTCATAAAGCCGATAATTGTGTCCATAGCCTTCCTTTTCATTTTGTCCTTAGGTTCCTTTATCGAGAAAGGTTCAAAAAAGTCCCAAATTATTTTGGCAGAGGGAGGTGGTTTGACTTTAAAACAAAGTGTTGAAAGAAATTTGAAACTAACTTTGTGATAAACTTTTAAATTAAATTTACTTTTAAAAATGCATAACATGATTTAAATTAATTTCAACTCTGTTTTCTTGTAAGCACTAAGAAATTCATACATCAATAAAAGCATTTTAGTGTCTTTATTAATTAAGTTTTTTTTAACACTATTCTTATAATTTTACGTTTATGCATTACTATAAAGAATTGTAAACATTTATAACCGCTTTTTTATAACTAACTTATTTTTATTTATTGAAAGTATGTCCCTTCCTTGCTGATGGTATGATAGGTTCTTTTATTAAAGAATCAATGGGGTTCTTTTTTAGTTTAACTTTAAATTCACATAATATTGAAGAAATAAGAGAGATATCATTTGAAAGAAAATTTTCACATTGGCTATTTAGTATATAAAAATCCAATGGATACTTTTAAGTAAATAAAGAACAAAAAATATGCAATATGAAACAAGATAGATAAGAAGAGAAAAAAAAGAATGAATATTAACTTGTAAAATCATATCAATTAATGAAAAATAATGAGAAGTTAAATTTTAATAATACTGAAAATTTTGATAGTGGCTTATTTGGAAATAAAATATTTAACAATTATTTAACTTTATAAAGTATCTTCACAGTAAAAAATTAATAATTAAGAAATTATATACAATATTAACATGCAGACAATGCTCGTATGCTCTTCTATTACTTTAAAAACTTTTGAATTTAAATTTAATGAAATTAAATGTTTACTTTGACTTTAATATTAATACAATTAAATAGTTAAGCATTTTTTTGTACAATGCAATTCAAAGAACAGTTTTAGTTATTTAAAAATCTTTTAGATTGTACAGTTCGTGTAAAATAAAAAAATATTTTCCGATGAGTTCCCATACACATTCTTGTAAGTATTAGCCACATCGTGGATTATATCCAACCCCTTATTTTTTTAGAGACATCATTGCAACTAGATGTTTTGATCAAGTAACTACATCTAATACATTGCTAAGCAAAACA